>JAJOZX010004103.1:317500-439702 GCA_023014485.1 Bathynomus jamesi | reverse complement strand
CACATTATGAAAACTTGAATCAACACTTTTTAGAAAATTCTGCGAGGAAACTCGCACTTATGACGCATTAAAATAGTCAACGTAAAGGGATAAAAGTTGAACCTTAACGAAGGTATAGCATTATTTATGAATTTTCATTTCTTTCAGAAAATGAATCAGAAAAATCAGTTCGAGGAAAGTCGATTGATGATCACCCTGTTCGTCTTTCTGGCTGCGCTACATATCACCTTTTGCATCTCATTCCACAATTTCGGGTCTCGTGTAATGCCAAGGGTAAGATGAAACTCATGGAAAACGGGGTATTAATTACGTTTGAGTATGTTTCTCCCGCGAACAAAATTAATTTTTTTTTATTATTATTTTTGCCGTTGAGAACGCTATTTGTATCGTTTCTATGTCATGTGACAGCAAATTAAAGTAACGAGATTGATAATAATAATACCCTATATGGGCCTATTCAACACTTAAAAATTAGTTTTATACCCATATACTAGTGATTCCTAAAGTGGGGTCCGTATAAAGATGCAAAAATGGAAAAAGGTACAAATTGCCAAACGAGCGTTTCCAAACAATCACAAGGGGAATCGGGGGTTATTTGTCTTTTGGGGTAGTTTGGTCTATAAGTATCGCCTAACTTAATTGGTTTCCATTCTTTCTTGAGATCTTTGTTCGCAATTCTTTTACAAACATTTTTAGGTCCAGGATAATTAACGTTACTGATTATTTAAATCTTTGAAGGCTGGGGCCTTTTTTCTGACACCCCTACTGGAATTCAGTCTAGGACGACACACACACACACACCATTGACTCAAAAGTACAAATTTTCAACCGATTCTGAAATCATGATAATTACCGGACAATGTAATTTAGGTATTACTTCCATGTTAAGACGATTTTGCTATAAATAAAGGGAATGAAGGAAATTTCTCAAGATATAAAAAGGAACACAGCCCTGAAAAAATGTATATATATATATATATATACACACATTTAACTGCAATGACTGCAAGGTCCCCTCCGTCATATGACCTTAGATGTTGCGAAGGAGGTTAAACAACCCCAATTAAAAAAATATATATATATATATATATATCGTATATGTCATAAAGAGTAAATCTATCTTTTTACTTTTAGATGCCGCATCGCTTTCCAAGCATAAACACTGATCCAGGATCCTGGGCTCCTAATCACAGATTTTCATCCAAATTAGTGAAATTACCCGTGTGGAAGAAGATGATAGCAAGGAGTCCACTGACCATGAAACTTCTTCCCGATACCAACGATTTACAGTCCTTGAGTAAGTTCTCCCATTCGTACTCAAATACGTTGTTGTTGTTGTTGTTTAGCCGATCAGCCTACCCTGATCGAGCAAGCCGGCGGCACGCAGGTAACCGATCGCCCTCTCAGGAACGGACTAGAGGTTTAGCGCACTAGTGATGTTGTGTTGTGTTCGTTGTTGAGCTAAAGCGGTACAGTCTGTCATAATGTGTTCAATTGTTTGTGGTGTGTCCTGGCACAGGTGGCAGGTGTCGTCTGTGGAGTTGTCTAGTCTGTGTTTATATGTCCGTAAGTTGGGGTGATGTCCACATCGGAATCGTGCTAAGTTAACTCGATCCGATCTGCTCAGGCTGATCTCTGACCTACTCAAATACGTTGAACAAGCGTATAAATGTGTCAAAGAAAGTGAATATCATTTATACAATGTAATTATTATTAACGAGTATATGTAATCAAGCGAAATTATTGTCAGTTATTTTTTCTTCATACAATTTATTTTGAGAAAGTTATTTACCAAATTACATCGGATCAACTCGTCCATAATATTATGAACAAGGAAATTAGAAAGTCAGTCTCAGAGAGTTCTCGCTTCACGATGTTATGAAGAGTTTCTCAAGAATAAAGAGAATGCACACGAAATGTAAAAGGAAAATCAAAACGTGAACTGTGAAAGCGTATATACACTTTTCGTTAAATTTAAGATTATTAATTATAAAGGGATACGTCGTAGCCACGTCGCAACACACTTCCTGTTAGATCAGCGCAATTAAGCGACGTTGGGAGTGGGAAGTAGTTGGATGAGTGACCGTCCTCTGCGTTCAGCTGATGTACCTCGCACGGATATACTATTCATTACAATACCAAGTATAATTGGTGTAATCTAATACTTCACACACACACACACACACATATATATATATATATATATATATATATATATATATATATATATATATATATATATACACCTTTCCTTTCAACCTTTCAAAGGTTTCGTGCGATGATTCGTCACTTCACGAAGGTCAAGCTTGTCGCCCCTCCTCTCGAGTTGGCCTGGTGAAGTAGTGAGTTCGTTTCTTGTACTCTCCACCTCACATAGCCAAGTACGACCGGATCATCGGGGATTATTCTGAGCCAGGCGTCTAATCTTCTTTTGAAGATGTCCACTGCAACACCATTCGTGTTCCTTAGGTCTTCGGGCAGCTGATTAAACAGTTTTGGTCCTCTCACGACAAAACTATTTTCTTTCAGGGTTAAGGATGTTCCCTGTCTCGCCTTTAATTTGGGAACACGACACAGTCTTCCTTTTCTACTTTCCACCGTTGTTTGGGGAGTTACAGGGTTCAGAGTAAGATTAGGGACTAGTTTTCCATTATTTTACAAGTGTAAATAATGGTGTATCTCTCTTCTCATTTCCAGTGAATATAGGTTTAGTTCGCGTAACCTTTGTAACCTTTCCCAGTAATTTAGTTCTTTGCCCCCCCTTGATCTTGGCTGTGAAGCTTCTCTGAATCTCTTCTTGCTGTCTCGCATATATATATTTTTTTTTTTTTTAGTTCGGGAAGAACCGATTCGCCTCTATTTAAAGGGCATATCTCAGCGGAAAAACAAAGAAAAAGTGAGAGGAAAGACAGAGGAAAAAGAAAGGGTGGAGGGGACAGTCGAAGTGGAAAAAGACCAAGGATGACAAGGACTGCAGGGTCGAGCCCCATCATCCTTGGGTGCTAGGGCCGGGAGGGCGCACGTGAAACCTCCAGGAACAAGCACGTACAAACGAGCACAAAGAGCACTCAAGAGCACGAGCTTAGAACCCCCTTGCGGGTATATATATATATATATATATATGGAGGCGTTACATGAACAGGGTTTCAGATTTCAAACTAATTTCAGATTTTCAATGAAAATCACTGACCTAAATCTAACTAGACAAACCTGACCTGGCATAATGTAACCTAATTTAACCCAAGTGAACCTAATCTGACCAAGTGAACCTAACTTTTTAGTATCGACCGTATGCATGTCGATATTGTGCAGATCGACCTTGTTCCGCTACCCGATAAGGAGCATTTCATAAAATGAAATTCTTGTTATTTTCCATTACAGAAACGGATGCAGCCACTTTCCACTCCATTGCAATCGAAACAATGGCTGACAAATCTGAGATATTTCCTGCAAGTGAGGAAAAGGAAGAATCTGTTTCATCAGAAGTCGTTTGGAGGCACTGCAGTGGCAAGAATTTAAGTGCCTACATCGACTCAGATATCAAGATCAGATGCGAATTCTGGGCACCTTTGGGATCCAATATTTCATGGCACAAAGATGGCAAACCTAAAGTTTTTCAGCCTCATAATAAACTAGAAGTAAATATTTATTCGTTATCTTCGTATATATAGGGTGGGCAAAAAAAAAAGAGGGACCTCGATTCTTTGGCTGTAAAATCCAAAGTTATAGTCAGATTTCAATATTTTTTTCACACCCCACAACTAAGTAAATTTCCTATTACTGGATTTATTGAACATTTCTTTATGCCACTGGAAATTCTCCATTTACACTACTACTGCATTGTCGGGTCGGCAAAAAAAAAAAGGGAGACCTTTTAAATCCTTCATATCTCGGCAAATACGATACATAGAACCATGAAATTTTAGTATGTTAGTACTAGGTAATTTTATGGTTTGTATGCCATCTTTTAGCATTTTAGCTGAGAAATTGGATTTATGGTGAATATTCCAGAAAAATCATGCGATAATTAAAACGATTTTAATTAACATAAGTCAACTGCAAGAGGTTTGGACAAGATTCACAGGAAAATCGATAAAACAGGAGATGCTAAAAGATGGCATATCATACTCTAACCTTTGTGTTATTTTATGCTATACATAGTGCTTATGCGGAAATCAGGGCCCCCTGAAAATTGTTAGGGCAAATCCCCCCCCCCCCCCGTAAAGTGCCATCCCATACGCCTATGATTAAGAGAATAATATTACTTTTAATCAGTGCTTTTTTTGTTAAAAAAAAAAAAAAAGAGGTGCCGTTACTCGTATCTTGATAAATTGTAAAATTCCTCTCCCACCCCTCCCCTCTTCCTGCGCCCCCTCCCCCTTCTCTATTGAATTTGTGATGAACTTTTAATAAAAAAGTTGACAATAAAAAAAAAAAAAATACATAATAAAAATCAGAATGTTTAACATTTATAGCCGCCCCCGTTTATCACTTTGGTGTTCCCGCTAAATGAGTCAGTCGAGATGGGAACGTTAATTTATTTGAGGACGTGTGTCAACGTCGCTCTGAAAAAAAGGTGCCGGTACGCCGTACCGGCGCGTACCGCACAAAAAGAAACGCTGCTTTTAATACTTCACCCTTAACCTCTTAACGACCGAAGTTTTTGTAGGGTTAAGTTGTGAGTGCGTTTATGGGAAACGGTACATATTCGACCCAATGGTCCAAAAGAGGTTAATGTTTCGTACATTTAGGGCGCTCGGTAGCTCAGTGGTTACGGTAGCGGACTTTGAGCGGTGTGTCGCTGGTTCGCTCCCAGCCGCTGGCATCGGATGGAGTTAAGTTGACCACTTACTCTGTTTCTGCTCCGGCTCAGGTGACCGTTGGGGTGTACTCATCCCCACGCAGTCGGGGAATAAGCTTTTTGGATGTTTCCTACATCTCTTATTTGTTAATTTTTCATTCATGATCACGTTATTAAATTTCAATACTGAATTAAATTACTCGTATCAAATCTTTTTCTTGATAATTCAGTATTTTCACAACTTGCATGATTGAATGAGGGTAGCGGAACAAAGTTGATTTGCGCAATGTTAACATGAATAATGTAAATACTATAAAGTTAGTTTAATTAATTCAGGTTAGGTTAAGTTGGGTCAGGTTAGAGTATATTATGTCCAGTTCGGTTACGACTGGTTAGGTTAGTTATCTTCACTGAAAATCTGAAATGTAGTTTGAAATCAAATTCATATACTTGGATAAGGTCGAACGTCGACATTATGACATTCGATTTTGTTTATGTAACGCATTGAATACACAATAATAAAATATTAAATTATACATAGTTTCCTATTAGCATACATGGTTCTTTGTTCAATTATAGTAATTTTACCACTCGTTTTGGAGAATGTAGAATGCTAACCTTTCTCTTCTTCTTCTGGAATCACAGGGTCAGGAACTTATTTCTCCGGAAGACGTTGATAATAATCAGTTCTCCTATCACCAGAACTCAGCCCGAAGCAAATACGAGTTCCACCTTATGACTCTCTTTTATATTGATTGTGTTAGTGAAGAGGATGAGGTGAGATAAAAATGTCTAAATGATGAATTGTAATATTAAGTATGTAGCCTATAAGAATTCGCTAGTATGTAATTATTATATATTAAATCGAATGTTAGCTCAGTATTTTTTCCTATTAAAAATCCTATAACGGTAATTAGAGTTATACTTGTAACTACAGAAATAATAATAATAATAATAATAATAATAATACCGTTATTATATTTTCCTTATTTTATGACTGTTCTGACAACAGTATTTTTGTGAATCCATATTGTGTAATCTTTGAGATTTTCCTCTTGATTTTGAATAAGAACTAAAACAATATAATATTTACAACAGAACTATAGTTACGACATACAAAATAATATTTTCTCTTCCTTTATTAAAGGGCATTTACAGCTTACAAATACACACTCCAAATCAGGGAAAATACACAAGGACTTTCAACTTAAAAACTATTGGTAAGTTAAGTCAGTAAATTTACAACGCTTTTGTTAATGTTTTAATAGAATTCATTGGCAATTTAGATTAAAAGAAGGAAAATGGAACAAATTCTCAAATATATTCTTAGTCGTATGTAATTTCATCCTCACCATGCTGCAGTTGGTTAGAGATTAGACTCAGAACATAAAGGTTATGGGTTCAACCTCCGCCTCTGCTTTTGCTACCTCAGGTTCAGCTGAGTCGGCCACCAACACGGGGTTAGGTGACATGGAGTTCACCCCTCTACGTGTCGGGAAGTGGATTTCGGATGTTTATTGATATTTAAAATAGAAAAGTGTTATGTACATAGCTGCGTTATTTAATATTTCTTTTAATAATTACTAAATTACATATTATAAACTTGATTCTATAAAATATATTTATTTATGGAGTAACTTATAAATTCAAATCCAAATACTCAAAAACAGGACCGAAGTTGTAACTATTGGGTTGTTTTTTCTTAACTGTGCTATATAGTTATTTTGGCGACTAGAGATTTTCTTTTTTAAATTTGTAGGTCACGTACACACTTTTTTTCCTCCCTCATATACCTTTCAAATGTTCAGTGCGATGATTCCTCATTTCACGAAGGTCAAGCTTGTCGCCCCCACTCTCGATTTGGCCTGGTGAAGTAGCGAGTTATTTTCTTGTACTCTCCACCTCACACAGCCAAGTACTCCTGGCTCATCGGGCAGGGCCGGCCTTAGCAATTGCGAGGCCTAATTTGGACCATTTTGGTGGGGCCTCCTGGACTTAAGATTATTTCAAATTAGGTATCAGGAATATATGCTATTACGGTGTTTTAAAAATAAAACAATATCTATATTTATTAGCTTATATTTTGACATAAAACGTGCTAAAACAAAACTATACTTATAAAGAAATCTTTCTTGCTTTCTGTTCTGCAAACTCTTTCAAAATTTTGTTGAAGTTTAAGTTTTTTGCTTCATCACATGAGCTTGACATCTGTTAGCGCAATTTCCAAATCTGTAGCATGTTTTTGTAATTCCTCCTTTGAAATTTGTTGAAATTTACTCAAAAAGCCAAATAAATCAACATGTTTTTTCAGCTGCTTAAACCGTGGCTCCAAAGACTGCATTCCTTATTTTTCAAAGCTGGAGGTGGCAAACCTAGTGCGGGACCCATGTGAGCGCGGGGCTCAATTTGGTCAAATAGGTTCAATTGGCCTAAGGCCGGCCCTGTCATCGGGGATTGTTCTGAGCCAGACGTCTAATCTTCTTTCGATGATGTCCACCGCAACACCACTCGTGTTCCTTAGGTCTTTGGGCAGCTGATTAAACAGTCTTGGTCCTCTCACAACAAAACTATTTTCTTTCAGGGTTAAGGATGTTCCTATCTAGCCTTTAATTTGGGAACACGACACAATCTTCCTTTTCTACTTTCCACTGTTGTTTGGGGAGTTTCAGGGTTCAGAGTAAGATTAGGGACTAGTTTCTCCATTATTTTCCAAGTGTAAATAATGGTGTCTTTCTCTTCTCCTTTCCAGTGAATATTGGTTTAATTCGCGTAACCTTTCCCAGTAATTTAGTTCTTTGCACCCATTGATCTTGCAAACAAACAAAACAAAATATATATATATATATATATAAAATATATATATATATATATATATATATATGTGAAAATTATTTCACGAAGGTAACACGTGAAAAATATTTATGATGAATAAAAACATCCTGAGGATGTCATTAGACGAAAGCGCTTGAGCACCATTTTGTTTCCTTTCCTTCGTGGTTTTATTCATCTATATATATATATATATATATATATATATATATATATATAAATTTTTACAGGGTACTCCAATCTACATTCGGTGTGCTGTTGGTATTGCTTCTATCAAATACATTCACCCCAAGAATCGTGGATTTTGCCAAAACAGTGATTGGTAAAAAGGGGCAAGCACTTCACTTGCCTTGCCGTCCTGAGGAAACTTCTTCGCTGAGCATCACGTGGAATAAAATTGATCGGGAACTTAATCCGGAAGATTACAGCGTAAGGAATTCAATTTCTTGAGAGCTTCAGTTTTTACTTTGCACCGAAGTTCTTTTGTTTATGAATTTAAAAAGGGATTTATTTTGTTTTACAATATTGCATTCGTGATTAAAGTTGTTTAGTAGATTTCCGCTTAACTCCTTCAGGACCAGAAGTCCGTCTTCTTAGGCTAAATGAAATAGTCTGGTGTTGGTCAGAATAAACTGAGAGAAAGATAGAAAGAGTATTGGGTGAGTGGGTGGATAGGTAGGTAGGTTTTATCATTCACACAAGAAATCTATGAATCTTAGGTCAGTGACGACCCTCAACCACGAAAAGTTATTGAGACGGAATATATGAATCTCTTAGAATGGGTTGGTTGGTCGATTAGTTTTAAAATACATCTGGAAAGATGTCATGGTGGAGCTAAAAGCAATTATAACGCCAGGTCGCCACTTTCCTTTCTTTACTCTCTAACAGTTTAAGGAGTTAATTTAAAATGTCTAAATTAATAACTTTAATAAATTCAGGCTTCATACTAATTCTTCTCGGTTTTGTAGTAATTCATTTAACTGCATTGCTCTGCTCTACCTCAATAATTTTTCTACTAGTACTTTATACACTAATACTTTAGTAATCGCTGAAAAAAGTAGATTAGTGATCAGTTTTTTATTAACACCGTTGGTCTAAGAATTAAAACAGACTCTTTCTTTCACCAGATAACGCATCTGGGAGATCTAAAAATTAACAATTTAACCTTGCATGACCAGGGAATGTACAGTTGCGAGTTGCATCACTATAAATACAATCAAGTACGACCAGATAGCAACCTATGTCAAGGTAAAACACAAAACTAAATATTGTCTATCACAAATCAGCAATTCCACTTTTATATTCTTATCCTTTTCAGTTTTCTTTATGGTTACACCACTCTTGAGTCACAGTAATTTTTATATAAAACAAACTACTGTAAGTAAGGTTTATAATGTAGACTTAAGCAAAACTTTGTTCGTGGTTTATCCTCCTGATAACTATTTTCAGGTGATGGACTAATGACCTTGAAGAAACTCACGGACAGCGAGAAAGTCGGAATTTATTACTGAAAACCTTTCGTGACCTGATCTTTTGGACCTCGTTTTTGTCGTAAAATGACATACATACGTACACACATAATAAAATAAATAAATATTAATCAATTAAAAATTTACTTCGATCTACAACTTTTGCCTTTAATGAACGCAGTCGATTTGTAGTAGTATAAATTTCTCTCTTTCAAGTTAGCAATAGAATAAATACAGTTAACCAGTTCTTATGATTACGTCGCTTAAGCTATATAATCGTGAGTGAAGCGCAACTGTGGCCAATTTAGTGCATTTCGCGCTAGATCTAGCGCGTCACCTTTCAATCTGGCGCTGAAAATTAGGTCCTAGCGTCTACCGCTTAATCTACAGTAATACTCTAGATTAAGCGCTAGGACCTAATTTTCAGTGCCATATTGAAAGGTGACGCGCTAGATTTAGCGCGAAATACTCTAAATTGGCAACAGAAATCGTCCCTGTGAACTGATCGCTGGTTGTTTTTTTCGATTTCAGTTTGCTAAAATCACTTCCAAATTGTAGCATCTTCATCGTAAAAATTATGTATACTATTTTATTAAGTGTATTCAGAACAATATTTCATGAGTAAAGCTTATTTCACTAATATCACATATAATTTGCGATAGTACGCGCATTAGTTCGTGAATAAATGCCGTTTAACTATTAAGTATTGGAATCTAGTACATACTGAAGAAATACATATGGAAATCTAGTACCTTATGTATTTACCTCATATTTCTAGTCATCAACAGTTAAGAATAAATAGAGTGGCAAGTTTCAGCATAAATCACTAGTTCTGGAATTAGGTATTTTGTATGTTCTGAAAAACCTTAATTGCAGATTCTCTAATAATATTATTAATTTAGGATACACATATGTAAGGAGTACATTATTAAACAAATTGCATTATTCATTTTAATCTATCCTGTCTTATGTCTGTAATGGTTGCCTACTTATTTTAGAAACAGCCTACAGTTAACAGAATCAAAATGACGAACAGAAGATATAAAAAAAATCCAGAAAGAAAAGTAATGTCAACAGCCGACTGTATTTTGGTAAAAATATGAAAATTATTATTATAATAATACAATTCTGCTCGAAATATTTAATTCTATGATGTACGCACATCCCATTAAAGTTTCTACAAAATCTTAATTACCCCCACAAGATAAGTTTCCATGCAACGAATGAATGAATGAATAGCAGTACTTCATCGGTACTTCAACTGCAGAGGTCATATCGCGCCGATACTAAAATAAGAGAGAACGCAAGGAAATGGGAAGAGATAAACACTAGAGAAGGAGCAGTGGAAGAAAGGCCGTGATAAAAGAGAGAAGCCAGGAGAAACAGCAAAAGAGGAGTAAATTATACCCGCCACATTAGATAGAGAGTAGGAGACCAGTCTGGCGGAGGAGAAAAGTGTCCCCTTCGGTATTAGACGTGGAGTCACCTAACAAACGAGGAAGGCCTGAAGGGCAGAAAGGGTGAAACTGGGAACGGGCGGCGGCAAAGGCATGAAAAACAAAGTAAATGCGAGACGAAGAGAGGAATACCGCAAGGGCAAAAGGGGGAAAGATCCCCCGTCATAAGATGACCATGCGTAAGGCGAGTGTGACCAATACGCAACCATAGCAGAGCGGTCTCAAAGCGTCGATTACGCTGAAGGATCGTGGGCTTCAAGGCCCTCAGGAAATTCTCGGACACATCCTCTCACTGGCGCTGCCACCGCCGAAGGAGTGTTTCCCGGGAAACTTCGTGAAATCCGACGCCAGGAGAGGTGTGTTAGGGAGGGCACTTCCCTCACCGCAGCGTCCGCACATTCGTTGCCTGGAACACCGACGGTGCAGGGAAAAGAGAGGACAGGGCCTCAAGAGCGCTGTGAGAGTTGAAGTAGATGGTGAAAGAGGAGCTGAGACACGAAGCGAAGGGCCAAGAGTTTCGCCGTGAAAATGGAAGCCGCTGAATAAAAGGATAACGATTGAACTACCGACATGAAGGCTGCCGCACAACCCACTCCAAGTGACGAGCGAGAGCCGTCGGTGAATAGAATCAGAATGGGAAGAGGAGTGGGATAGAAACAATTGACGGAGGGCAGAAGGGTGGAACTGTAACTTTGGTGCAATAGAGAGGAAAGAGCAGATTCGGAGGGAAGGAAGGGTCCACGGGTGGAAGGTAGAGGTTGTAGAGGGACGAACTCGCACTTCCACCCCGAAAAAAGACTGAACGGGAGACATCCGTAGACCGTACCAGATGGAGGCGACGGTCAAAGCAGGCCGAAGTGGAAGGGCCGAGGCAGGATTTGTAAACCGAGTTGGAAGAAAACTGCTGGACGCGAAAGAAATATTTTAAGCCCTCTAAGTACGGTGAACATCCAGCGGGAGATGGCCACTTTCCGCATAAAGGCTAATAACAGGAGGATCGGAATGCGCAGGAGCTAACGCGCACACCCAAGAAACGGATGGGGTTTAGCATGCGCAGGGCGGAGGTAGGGTCAGAGGAATAGGACTGACAGCCATAATCCAACTTACTTTGGACAAGGGAGTGGTAGAGCCGCCAAAGGGTATGGCGGTCAGCATCCCAATCGGTAGGGGAAAGAAATTTGAGAAGGGTGCAAGTCTGAAGGCACGAAGTCTTCAGAGACTTCAGGTGGGGAATCGAGGCGAGGCGAGGCGAGAATCGAGGAGGAGACCCAAAAATCTAGTTTCGGGGACTACGGGAAGCACCGGTCTATGGAGAGAGAGGGAAGGGGGATGGCAGTGCGACGGCGGCGACAAAAATGCATCACCACCGTCTTCGAGGGGGGAAAAACAAAACTAGCGATCTGTGGCCCATCTGGAGACCGAATCCAGGGTCCGCTGGAGGCGTTCAAGGAAGGTGGATCGGGAACCGAAGCAATATATGGCAAGGTCATCAACATAGAGGGTGGCTGTAATCCCCGATGGCAGAGCCGTCAAGTGCCACGTCATCAATCGCCAAAGCGAAACAGATGACGCTCAGGACGCTGCCCTCGGGAACTCCTTCCTCCTGCGAGTGTACAGAGAAGGAAGTACCCACCTGGACACGAAAGAAGTGAGAAGACAAAGTTGGAGATGAAGGATGGGAGGAAGCCTTAAGTAGAAACCCAAGATATATAGTTTGCGGCGAATCCACCACCGCTAGGTGGTGTCGTATGCCTTCTCCAAATCAAAGAAAACGGCATAGAGGTGACGTCACTCTACAAAGGACACACGGACTGCAGTCTCCAGCTGCACCAAGATGTCAGTGGTTGCTACGGCCCCTGCAAAACCGGTCAGTGTGGGGAAAAAGCAAATTGTGGCGTTCGAGGTGTCACACCAGGCGCCGAGAAACCATTTTCTCCAAGAAGTTTCGAGAGGCAGCTTGTGAGGGTTATTGGACGGTAGTTAAGGGGATATGTCGGGTCCTCCCATGCAAACAAGTTGTAAGAAATAGGTCATCCTCAATTTTGGCAAAAGTTTTAACAAAAGTATCGTCATATATAGAGAGCAACAACTAAAATAGTGCACTGATATTCTAACATGACTCCTAAAGAGGAGTCATGTTAGAAACCCTCGAAACCTACTTGACAAAAGCTTATTAAATATCGAAAATTAAATTTTAAAAATAATTTACTCGGCTACACACAATAATCCTTCAAACAATGTAAAAACTAAAGTAGCGTATCAAAAAAACGTATTTTCCTCTTGCAGGAAATTTACGGTGAGCAACAATGACGACCGTCCATAGGCTAATTACTAACCTAACCTTACCTAATTTAATAGATTACCAAGCTGTTATGGATTCTCTCTCTGAACTGCATCTGGATTCTTGAAATTCAGAGGTCGTTCGCGCGCGCGCGCACGAGTGCACAAACACACGTACACATTGTAAAAGCTAATAAATTTCACCAAACTTTACCTAAACCAACATAACCTAACCTAACTTTAATTATATCCATTTTTTCATGATAAAAGACAGTATTTATAAAGATGGGTTTAGTGCGATTCCGTAGGGAAGACCACCACACACAAAATTTAAACTAAAATATTCTCTCTTCAAAACCTGTATCTGGAGGCCAACTCATTTTCTATGTTAGCGAAAATAAAATTTCGTTATCAAAAGTATGCCACAATGAAACCAACAAATAGTTAAATCGTGATGAAAAGATTCGGTTACCTCCATAAACATCTGTATCCTAATGTTTTACGCTTCCGTGAATGACCAACTTTACAGATATAGCTCGTGGACAAACTCCCTACGTTGTTTCCTTCTGTAATATCATTTGCTGGCACCATACTGTACTCCCTAGTTAATTTGTTTTATTAGAGTACCAATACTAAGTGTGTTAGATAACTAATGCTCGTCGAATAAAAGTAGTTAATTTATAATGCAACCTTTAATACTGTAAATAATTTATCATCCTTTAATAAGGACTATTAAGTACATAAAATATATTCTCATTTAAATTCATTGTCACATCTTCTAAATTACGGGCAATGAACGCGGTACAAATAATTTAACATTCATAAAAAGTGAAACTTCACATACAGAAAAATATAATGAATTTGTTGTGTGTTAATTCATTAATACAACACTGATACTTCATTATATAAATACTGTAGACAATATTACAGGCACCATATAAGGCAACATTAAGGCATGAAAGTTGGCTGTTTTGCGATATAGAACGTGACCACGAGGCAACAAGTCTCGCGGAAACTTTTAAAAATAAATCTATAAAGCAAATTCTAGACGAAAGACTAATTCTGTGCTACGTTGAATAACTCAAAAAATAAATAAACTGCTACTAATCATTATGCTAATACAAATATAATACTATATAATAATCAATCAGGAAGGTCAGACGCTGGCACAGTGCTCAGGCCAACTATTACGACCCATTGGGGTAAACTCGTGGATTTATTATTATTATTACCAACGCCATCGCGAGTAGAACCCTCTTCGCTTATACGAAAAACCCACATAAATAAAGAGTATAATTAATTACAAATAAATAATATCACTAATTACTATACCAATGTTTAAATTAAGGGCGTCCAGTGGCTCGATCTCGGCAGTGCTGAGACTTCTCTGAGTCGTGGGTCCGAACCACAGTGCTGCCCAGGTATAGTGCTGTCCCATTTCCTGGGAATATGGGACACTGGATATTACCTTACTCAGAGGTGCGCAGTAATGAAGTAACTATACTTAAGTAACATTTTTCAGGATCCACTTTCTAGAAAGTACAATTTTTATTTTAAAACTTACTTAACTTAAGTACATTTTAAGAAAAAATATTGTACTTTAACCAAAGTACATTTTGACCGATATCTAAAAAGTACAAAGTCCTTTTCCCAAACGTTTGGGAAATTTCCATGATTAAATCAACCAATCTGAGGAGGCGGGACAGTGCAAGAATTTAAACGCAGCTGATCATTTATTTATTTCATTTCCTAATGAATATAATTATTATAACTTATCGTTGTTACGAGGTAATGATTACACTGGTCAACACTCATTTTATTGCCAATCATATTAGAGTGATTTTGGGGTAACTTTGTGGTGCTGATTCCGAATATGACATCGGTTTTGCTAGATTGGCTCTAATTTATGAGATAATTGGTACCCCATTGAAACACGTAAAAATGCAAAAATGCAAAAAATTTAATGTTCAGGCGGAGCCTACTTACAAATTGCATTGAAATTGTCTCAAATCATACAAAAGTAAACACATGAAATACATAATGGCATTTTATTCGGTCTCACCATCAAGAATGTTCCAGTAGTTTCCCATATGCACGCGTTATGGTTACGTTTCCTATTAATTGAGGGTATTCATTATCTCAAGAACTAGAGCCAAATCGGAAAAACTACTTTCATTTTGGAATTCAGCAACCCCAAAATACCCTAAATTCGTGCGAATTTCCTTGGCAACGAAAAAATTTTTTTTTTTTTGTTGACCTGTGTTATTATCAATGTTATGTTTGATATGCTACTACTTTTTACTTTCACTACTTGAGTATACTTTAAACATGATGTTTTTTTACTCTTAAGTAAAAGTCACGAATTGTACTTGAACTAAGTAATTTTTTGTCAAATTACTTGTACTTTAACATAAGTAACAAATTTCAGTACTTTGCACACCTCTGACTTTACCTTTACTATACCAATCCTTAAATTGAAATTTAAACCAATTAAGCTTCTAAAAACTGTTCAACTGGTTTTGCATAGGATGAATTCCAGTCCCTCTGAAACAGATTTTCCAATTGTTCTCTAAAAGTGCTTTCATTCCTGAAGTTAAAATCACTCTCTCTCTCAGTGTTTTCCTTACGGAAGCCATTTCCTTTCTCTTCGGATATACTCAAGGACACGCCTGCGGTGTTTGTGAAGTAATCGCCGCTCCAGTTCGATGTTCCTGATTCAAATTAATATATCTTTCAGTTTTAATGATGCACCGACTCATTAGCCCTCTATCGTTTAATAAATGTTAACACTGGCCTAATGTTATAATTTCTATCGTTGTAAAATGAATATACGGAGAAAATAAAATAAAATGGAATTGAATTTGGATCCGTTCTTTGCTGGTTCTTCTGTATGCATTAATATGTTTACGGAAGGAGGAAGAAGGTGAAAAGAATCTCCTTATAAAGTACAACGTTAAACCGCTTACCGACATATGCAGTCTTGTCTGTCACCATGTATTTGTTATGGTTAACTCTGGCGAAAGGAAGCTCTCTCTGCAACTCTGTGTAGGCAGGAACAACGAACAGTTTCTGAAATCCAAAAAAATAAAGGGTTTACAAAAACATAAGTTAAAATAAATAAGCTTCTTTTATGGAGGGTAGATGCGCTAACAAATAAAACTGGTACAAAAAAAAGTTAAAAAAAAAAGAGAGACAAATACGACTAGTGTAATTGGAGCGAAATTCTTTGTGATAGGGCTTCGTAGGCTTCCAATGGCAAAGAAAACTAGGTTAGTGATAGAGCCCGGATGTTCAGGCAAAATGCCATAAAATGCCTTTTCCGCCTATTTATGAGGTAACTGCCTGTATCATGGTAAGACTCCATTTCTGTCATATTTTTCATTAATTAAAAAAGGATTTTAAAATATGTTATCATTAGCCTAAATACGATTGAAATTACGACAACTCTTAATGCGACTAGTGTAAGGGTTAATTGTTCTACATTTGTGAATTTATTTCCTAACTGGCAACCGTAGTTTCGTCGTAGAACCCTGCGTGACACATGGTCACTCGTTTTCTGCTGTACGCACGTGTCACAATGCCTAAATTTAGTCAGTGCATCGAAAAGTGTAAAATTAAATGTAAAATTTGAAAAAAATGCCTTTCATTTATTGAATCAATGAAAACACTTTTTTCATGCAATTTTTCTTTCTTTGTATTTCATGTGTTGAGGTTTTGTTTGAATTGTAAGAAAATAAATGCCTTTTTTGTGCCTTTTTCCAGTTTATTAGTGCCTAAACATCCGGGCCCTAGTGATGATATATTAAATATAAGAGCAGACTACATTGACTAATTATAATTTTGCTTTCCATCCGAGCCAATTATTTGCTGTGAGGGGTTTTTGTAATGGTTGTAATAGACGAGTTTTCGTTCTTAACCACGAAACCTCGATTGCTAAAATTAAACATGGTATATATTTATTTCATATTGATGTACACTGTGAAGAGCTAATATACAAAATTTATTTCATATTTTGACCAAAATGTCTTCAGAATATGTCAATAAGACCATTTCATACATTCTGAATATAGCATTTCGTCTCTTTTTTTTTTTTTCTTAAATATGAGAAACCTTACTGTTTCCACACTGATGGAGGGGTAGGTCTGCCCAGATATGTCTTGAAGAGACTTAAGCCACCTGACCATGTCACTTCGTGTGTGATTCCAGTGCGAGGCCAAAACGCGCACCTCCACTTTCCTTTCAAGAGCGGCTCGACGTAATTCATTATCAATGACGGGCCAGAAACTAAAAGTAAAAGCTTTTTTGTAGACATCTTTTACGTACCGTAACAGATCGGTAGGAATGAAGACACGTGTCACAAAAAATCCAAGGTAAAAAATTTCCAATAAACGAGTAAGATCTAATAAGGTTATAAAACTAAATATTTACGTATTTTTTTCAGAGTACAACATTCGAGGAAAGTAATCCATAACTGCAATGTGAACGTATTTCTCCGCTGATCGGATGATTGAAACAATTGCATCTACATCATTAGTCCTTCCCAAAGGATTCAAAGGCAAAGGAGAACTCTGGAACGAGAAAATGTTAAAATTATATAACGTACTGCGGTCGATACAAATAAGAGAAACGATTAGACTTTCAAATATTAAAAAAAAATTCTCTTACCGAGACGAAAACATTCGCGTTCAGACCTTCGAGAGGAAGAGTCATCGGATTCTCCACATTGTATTTGGTTTCAAGATCTAGGGGCCAACTGGGAGGGATCTTTGAGGAGTTTTTTCCAAGTATCCAATACACCTAATTACGCGTAGCTATTAAAATACACTCCACAAATAGCGGAACACAATGTGCCATCGTCATTACGAATTAGAAGACGATTGCCTCGTAACAAAAAACTTTATGTTGGAAGAGAGAAACCAATGTCTGTTAAAGTATTGCACTTGCTTATGATTAAAAAAAACAACAGTTACAGTATACCGCTTTCTATAAAATCTATATAAATATAAATGAATTGCTTAAAAGGAAGTTTCACATTTAATGAGTCCAGCAAGTGTTAACCTAATCTTACTGCTAATTTCAATAGAATGAAATGTTTATAAAAACGAGTAAAAAACCTATATGTGACTGCATTTAATGCATTTCTAAACAAATTTTTAATACGCGTATAAAAATTAAAATTTTGGACCTTAACAAGCAAATAAAAACTGACAGGGAACCTATCCAAACAAACTCCCAAATTTCGCACAAGATTAAGTGCAGTAAGATGAAAAGTATAAAAATTAATTAAATTAATTTATGATTATTTGTAGCAGCAGGTCTGGTGTATTAGACATAAATGATCAATTAGGAATAAAAAACTTACCTCAAACACTTTGTTCATGTCTTGAACTAAACAAGAACAATTTTGTATTAAAACGCCAACTTCTTTCACCTTAAACAAGAAGAAGCATACGAAATAGGATTAACGGAAATATTACCTTTTAGGGACTATAAAACAAAGTTTAATACAAATTTACCTTTACAGTCCCTTAAACTATATGTTTAGGCCCTTTAGGGTATCCAAGCAAATGGAAGGTTAAAAGGCTAGACAATGCTTCACAAATGTATCCTGTGAACTCAATTTAGTGGGCATTATTTAATGGGCTACACTTATCTTTGACGAAGCTGTAGATGGACAAGGTCCTACTAACCTGTGTCAGAGATTGCCAGTCCATGTTTGCGCTTCCTAAGTAAAGGTGGGCACCATCTACAGTCCACATTTTAGTGTGAAGAACTCCAGCTCCCAAAAGGTGCTCAAAGTCAAGTGATCTCACCTTAATCAGACAAAATACAGTACATGAAGAAAGCAGTCCAAATTAAAATTCTTAATTGTATATTATGAAATCTTAACTACATGAAAACAGAAGAATACGCTCCCATGCAATAATAAAGAATAATTTTATTATGAATCACTCCAAATTCATTAGGTCCAAAAGAAGTGTATGATTATTAAAGGTATCATTATATTTAAAACTTTTACGAATGGTGATTGGTAAAGTAACTTTACAAGGCTAGCTTTTGCCGGTTGGTGGAGGTGAGTGACTCTTGTGGAAAGCGTTGGTGTTGCGAGGTGGGTTAAAAAATGGTGACAACTGGAAATTCAGCGCCAAATTGGTGATGTGTACTAGGGATGGGGTCAAATACTCTTGTATTTGTCTTTGAAGGTATTTTAAATACATTTGGGAAGTATCTGTATTTTGAGATTTCCAATCAAAAGTATTTGTATTTGAAATATTTTGAAAAGTATTTAAAATTTGTACTTTAAAAATACTTTTGCAAATAGTTATAGAAATTCCTATAACATTTTGTCCTACCTTTCATTGTTGAACATTCAAAAATAAAAATATTGATAGGTATTATAGCTTTGCAGGTTATCTACAAGACCCTTACCCTTGGCAATATATTATACAGGGTGTACATAAAGTCAGGATCTATTTTTCTTTTCAAAGCCCTTAGAATGAATACAGAAGAGCGCGTGGCAATAGTAATTTGGCGAATCGAGGGAAAGAAATACAATGACATCAGAGATAAGTTTAGAAGGAGATTTCATAAGCCGGGGCCAATAGACAAGACAATACGAAAATTGGTGAACAAATTTAAACGAACGGGATCTGTAAATGATGAAGCAAGATCAGGACGACCGTGTATGTCAGATCTTACCGTGAATGCAGTACGCGGAATTATCACTGAGGAGCCACGTACGTCCGTTCGTGCTGCATCACACAGACTCGGCCTCCCGACGTCATCTGTGCACAAAATTCTGAAAGTTAATTTGCAGAAGAAAAGCTATCATTTGCAGGTTTTACATGCTTTTCATGAGGAAGATTTTCCTCGACGAAGTGCTGTGTGCGCTGATCTCGTAGAACAAATCTGGAGTGATAATTTAATGGACAACATTCTCTTTAGTGATGAAGCCACTTTTCATACGTGTGGAAAAGTAAATCGCCATAACTGTCGAATTTCGGCAGATGAAAGACCGAATGATTTCGTCCAAAATTGGGGAGAGAGACTCGCCTAAAGTTAATGTCTGGATGGGTTTAACAAAATCTAAGGTTCATGGTCCTTTTTTCTTTGCTGAAGCTACAGTTACGGGGCTTATTTATCTGGACATGTTGCAGCAATTCCTTGAACCTCAGCTGATTGGGGATAGGATTGTTAGTACCGTCGTCTATCAACATGATGGTGCTCCTTGTCACTATGCCAAATTGTTCAGGATTATCTAAATGGACGTTTTCCAAATCGCTGGATCGGACGCGGAAGCAACAGACCTTGGCCAGCGAGATCACCAGATTTAACCCCTTTAGATTTCTTTGCATGGGGCTTTATCAAATCGCACGTCTATCAGACGAAGATTACGAGTCTTGAAAACTTACGTACACGTATACGAACTGCTGCAGATAACAACCCCGCAAATGCTCCAGAATGTGTTTAGAAATGCTGCGGAACGATTTGAGCTGTGCAGGGATACTGATGGGCGTCACGTCGAATCCTACTCTTAATTATTTAATAAATGTTACCACTTTATCATTTTATGATTGAATTCCATATAATTTCCAAGTGCTTCACAAAAAATAGATCCTGACTTTATGTACACCCTGTACAGTACATAATTGCGTGTTGGAATGTTGGTTACCCTGGAACAGAGTTAGGTTGCTTTGTGAAATTTAGTCAGTTCTTACTTGAACAGTGACTGGTATTTGTAAAAGTATTTGTATTTCGCAAAATTTAAAGTATTTGACCCCATGCCTGATGTGTACTGGGGTGGAGTGAAATTTTTTTTTTTTTTCAAAATGCCTGGATGTGGGAAAGATGGGTATTGGGGAAAGCATCAATGTGCTAAAAAATTATCCTCATCCTATTAAATTTAAGAGTTGCACACACAGCTCAAACTTTCAGCCGAATAGCGAACATGTTCGATTATTACCATACGGTATAAGTAAATGTGAAATTTCGCCGAAATTTCAGAGAGCATGAGGGCAAGAATGGCGTGTACTGGTAAAATGATTTTTATGTGAAGGAATTATACCCCTAATATTAATCTTCTAATATGGCCACACTTGTTTTAACATTTCCGAAAAATACCACAAAATCCACAATTTTTACATATGAAATATAATTTATTAAAGAATACCAAATTTCTATTTTGACTAATAAAGTAGGCTTTATACAGTATTTAGTAATCTCAGACTATCATCGCAACCAAAAAACTGTTGCCTGACATGTTTGAACCTGTTAGTGGAAGCGCGCGTTTAACAGCTGCTACTGCAGTACCAGGTGTCAGTTTCTGCTAGTCTATCACCAAATTCGGACACGTTGTTGTTGTTGTTGTTGTTCCCTATTTCCTCCTTCCTTTATGATTATTTTTAGTTGATTTCTCACTGATATTAAATAAGGGACATACTAAAAAAGTCTCTCACATTCTTCTCTATTCTTTTAGATTTTTTTTTTCCTGTCTTTAATTTACCGCCGATTCGTACCTAAAGAAAGCGGTACATATCTCGGCGAGGCAGTGGGTGGGTGGTGTTACTGAGTTGGGGATGGTAGACTAGGGGGGCTAAGAAAGGGTCAGTTGCTGGATAGTGGGTAGGAGGGGTATGGTCTTAGACACGATGGAGCAGATGGGAGTGAGTGAGTGAGTGAGTGAGGAAAAGGAAAATCGCTTCAGCTGAAAAGGGGGGGCCTTCGGCGAGTATGGAGCGTAGACGGTCGGGTATGGGATTTTCGGACAAGAGAGGGAAACACCTGCGACGAAGAGCGGACAGGTTTTGGCATTCGACCAGGAGATGTACGACAGTGATAGGAGCTTGGCAAGTAGGGCAGAGCGGGGCTGGCGATTTAGCAATAAGGTGTCCATGAGTAATGTGGGTGTGTCCTAGGCGGAGACGGGCTAGAATCACTTCTTTATGAAGGGACCGGTGGAATGAGGTGGTCCAGTATCCTAATTGTGGTTTGATCTTGTGGAGTTCGTTTTGTGTGGCCTGGTCCCATTCCCGTTGCCATATGGAGCGGAAGTGGGAGCGGAGAGTCGGGAAGAAGTCGGAGAAAGGGAGGGGTCGTGAGGAGGCCGGCAGTAAGCAGGCCGTCTTTGCCTTGCGGTCCGCCGCCTCGTTACCCTGGATGCCGACATGTGCCGGGACCCAGCAGAAGGCGATTGTCTTGTGTCGGAAGGCTGTTAAAAAGTGGAAGGTTTGCGGATGGTACAGACGAGCGGGTGAGGAGGGTTAAATCTCTCTAGGGAGAGAAGTGCGCTTGGGAATCTGAATAAATGACGAAGGAGCTGGCAGAATGGGTGCGCACAATGTCGTGGGCCTCCACAATCGCGAAGAGTTCCGCCGAGAAAACGGAGGCCTCGCGGGGAGCAGGCTGACGCCTCGAGAAAGCAGCTGGGACAGTATTACCGCTGAGGCCGCCGCACCAGCCTCCGAGCGGGAACCATCTGTATAAATGGGGACTGCGTCCGGGTGTTGGGTTGCGTGTTTTCGGAAGAGTGACCTGTATATCGTAGCGCTCGTGGTAGCCTTAGGTAGGGCACACAGGTTCCTGCAAAACTTGATAAGGGCGAGGAGCCAGGGGGGGTAGATGCTGTATGAAATGGGGATAACTGACGGGGGCGGGCATGTTGGAAAGGTCAAGGAAAGAGTGGACCGCTTCAGTGAAGTGCCAGCTCCGTCCCTGGTGTGGGAGTTCAGAAATCGCCACGCATAGAAGCGAAGAAGGTAGCCTCTGTGCACGGAGGTATGTCCTCATGAGGAGCATACCCCGTCGGAGGGCGAGAGGGAGGTAACTGCAATCCACTCAGAGGCTGGAGGCTGGGGAAGCGCGGAAAGCACCGGTGGCGAGGCGGAGGCCTCTATTAAGGACCGGGTCCAAAATACGGAGGCAGGCGTGGAGGCTGAACCGTATACTACACTGCCATAGTCCAGCTTCGACTGCACCATGGAAGTGTAAAGGCGAAGGAGAGAGCATCGGTCTGCGCCCCATGTGGTGTGGGAGAGGTGATCTCGGAAAGCGAGGGGACGTTGGAAGGATTGCTTCAAGTGCTTGAGATGGGGAACCCAGTTGAGCCGTCGGTCTAGAGTCACGCCAAGAAATCGCGTGGAGGGTACCACCTCTCAAAAGGATTGCCGTATAATGTGACAGAGGGAACAGGAAGGGTTGCAGGTCTTCTTCTGCTGAAGAGCATACACTTGGACTTGAGGGTGGAGAGGCGGAAACCCACCGACGTTGCCCACCTTTCCACCCGGTAGATGGCGAGCTGAATTTGCCGTTGAACGACGGACGGCTGCCGCCCTGCGAGGTCATCCGCGTAGATGGAAGAACGGATGGTGGGTGGAAGGCATTTTGAGAGACTGTTCATGACAATGGAAAAGCATAGAACACAGGATGCTTCCCTGTGGGACCCCGTCCTCCTACACGAAGGTGTCAGAGAGGACTGAGCCCACCAAGACTTTAAAGGTTCGGGAGGAAAGGAAGCCCCTGATGAAGCTCGGCATGGCTCCGACGAGACCTAGATGTCGGAGCTGACTAAGGATCATTGCCCGACGGGTCTACAGAAGCTAAGGCTAACAAAGACCCTAAGATCCACTCTAAGGCAGGGTTGTGGAGTCGGTCCAAAATTTTCCGACTCCGACTCCACACATTGTAAAAAATCTAAAAATCCGACTCCGACTCCTCTAGTGTTTCACTCTATAATTATCATAATACCCCGCAAGGGGGTTCTAAGCTCGTGCTCTTGAGTGCTCTTTGTGCTCGTTTGTACGTGCTTGTTCCTGGAGGTTTCACGTGCGCCCTCCCGGCCCTAGCACCCAAGGATGATGGGGCTCGACCCTGCAGTCCTTGGTCTTTTTCTACTTCGACTGTCCCCTCCACCCTTTCTTTTTCCTCTGTCTTTCCTCTCACTTTTTCTTTGTTTTTCCGCTGAGATATGCCCTTTAAATAGAGGCGAATCGGTTCTTCCTGAACTAAAAAAAAAAAAAAAAAATTATCATAATAATAAGACATTTCATCACCACCACATGAATCGTCAGGTTACTTTCTAGGATAAGGGAACATTCAAATATTAAGAAGGATATTGACTTGTAGATATCATATTAAGGGATTTTTATTTTTTCCAATAATATATATATATATATATATATATATATATATATATATATAAATGAAAAGATTCTCTTAAACATAATTAAGGTCTAACCAGTAGTAGTCCTACTTAAAATTGAATAACCCTTCTTAACCTAGTGGCTATAACCAGGGTTGTGGAGTCGGTCCAAAATTTTCCGACTCCGACTCCACACATTGTAAAAATTCGACTCCGACTCCACCCTGAAACGTGCGACTCCACAACCCTGCTCTAAGGTTAGCCCGAGAGAAAGGAAAGGGTAGGGGGTTAAGAGAAGAAAATAAGGGGTTAAATAAGTAGCAACAACTATCACTCATGGGTTAACATTCATTCAGAAAAAGAGAAAAGAGACTCACCATCATCATCCGCCGGCCACTGCCGACAAGTCAGAAAAATAGTCGGAGAGAATAGGAAAGGGGTGAAAGATGAAAAGAAGTAAAATAAGAACGCTTACAAACCATGCAAACAGTCTTAACTCAGTCATACCATGCAAACTACAGACATGCAAGTAAGGAGAGTATAAGAAAAAAAAAAAAAAAGTTGGTAAAGTTAAACAAAAAGTGTGTTAGTTTACTCTACGAGCTACATCTACGTTCATGTTAGTATTTTTTTTTTAAATTTTATTGCTGGCATCACACGCTGGCATTAATCGTCAACAGACTCATCCTCGACCACCACCCCCAGAGCTCTTACTAATTGTTTTTTTTATTTTAAACAACGTTAATATTTTTAAAATGCCTATCTAAACGGTTCTTAAACATATTAACGCTGGTTGAGTGAACGACTGATGCGACAAGATTATTCCATTTATCAATTACTTTAAACGTAAAGAAGTAATGAAACGTCTGCCACGCAACTTAAATCCGTTATTACGAGTATAGCTCTTATCGAAAGTGAACAGTTTGTCAAAATTTACGTTATCAATGTTATTAACGATTTTGAAAACTTCAATAAACTCCCCCCTTAATCTCCTAGTTTCGAGTGAATGCATGTCTAAAACTTTAATCCTATCTTCATAAGGCTTGTTGCGCAATGACGGAATTAGTTTCGTGGCACGGCGCTGAACCCTTTCTAACCTATCAATATCCTCACGAAAATACGGGCACCAAAACTGAACGGCATATTCTAAATGAGGCCTGACTAGGGACTTGTAATGGGGCAATATAATATCCTTCGATTTAAATTCGAAATTACGCGCTATGAAGCCTAACATCCTATTAGCTTTTGCGCAAGACACCAGGCACTGGTTCCTAAACTTTAAATCCTTAGATACGCGTACGCCTAAATCTACTTCCTCGTCAACGCTCGCTAACTCCCTACCATCCATCGTGTACGTGTAATTATTGTTACGAGAACCTATATGCAAAACTTTACATTTGTCTACGTTAAATTGCATCTGCCACTTGACCGTCCACTCCGTAATCCTATTTACATCGTCTTGGAGCCTATTTCTACCGTCCTCGTTAACAACCCTACCGCCTATTTTAGTATCGTCCACAAATTTTGACACGTTACTAGTCAATCCTACATCTATGTCGTTAATGTAAATTACGAATAGCAATGGGACTAACACTGAACCCTGTGGGACACCGCTACCTACATTCAACCACCCCGATTCACTACCATTAACAACGACCCTCTGTCTCCTACCACGAAGCCATTCCTCTAACCAGTTAGTTACCTGACCGCGTATACCGTGCGCTTTAACCTTCGCAATTAATCTTCTATGCGGAACTGTATCGAACGCCTTTTTAAAATCTAAATAAATAACGTCAGCCGCTCTATGCCTATCGTATTCGCGCACTATTTTGTTATAAAATTCTAACAAATTAGTAAAACAAGATCTATGGCGTCGAAACCCATGCTGACTAGTGAGTGAGTGGCGGACTACTATTAATCAAATCTCGACTTTCCAAGTGATCGATGATACGATCCGTAACTACGGATTCCAAAAGTTTACCGAGAACTGACGTTAAGCTAATGGGCCTATAATTGCTAGCTAGTGTGCGGTCGCCTTTTTTAAAAATAGGCGTAACGTTAGCTAATTTGAAGTCTTCAGAAATAATCCCCGTTTCGAGTGGCTGATTAAAAATCTTCGTTAAGGGGCCTACAATAACGTCTTCCAAATGTCTAGGATAAAAAGCGTCAGGGCCTGCAGCCTTCCTAACTTTTAGCCTATCGATATAATGCGCAATCTCACCCTTGTAAACAGTTATTTAATCCAAAATAGTCTCGCTACTAAATGGAACGATATCGTCCACATCGGGGACATTATTTACGTCTTCTACGGTAAAAACTGTCGCAAAAAAGTTATTGAAAATACCCGCCATCGCCTGAGCGTCAGAAGCCAAAGCGCCGTTAACATCCACTAGAGGGCCTATGTTATCTTTTATCGGCTTACGATTATTGACATATTCAAAAAACTTTTTTGAATTATGTTTACTATCCGCAGCTATAAGTATCTCTAAATTACGCTTAGCATTCCTAACTGATCTTTTAACCTGACGCCTAAGCTCGATATATCTATTAAAGTTAGCTGCCGTGCCATTGCGCTTATTAAGTCTATGCGCTCTGTTACGATCGTTTATGAACTCGCCTATTTCCCTAGTCCACCATTTGCGCCTACGAGGAAAACTCCTTTCAATATTCATAAAACTTTCTTTAAACGTCTCCAATGCAAATTCGTGTCATTACCCATAAATAAGTTATCCCAGTCCACTACTCCCATCCTATCCGCAAAACTATCAAAATTAGCCCTACGAAAATCAGGGACTTCTATTACTTGAGTATCCTTAGTGTTTTCTATCAATAACTTAAACCTAAGAGTTTGATGATCACTACATCCTAAACTCTCGCCTACTTCTAAACCTTCGACTATATTTTCGCCGTTCGTCATCACCAAATCTAAAATATTGTCACCGCGCGTTGGTTCGATAACCATCTGTCGTAAAAAATTATCCTCCATGAACTCAATCTCAAACCCTCCTCATTACCAGTAAGTCTCGTAATTAACATTAGGGCAGGTAAAGTCTCCGACAATTATACTATTCCGATTGTGAATAAAGTTGTCAAGAAGTGTGTAAAATCTAGTATCGGTATCAAGGGGTTGAACGGCAGATCTATAAACAACAAAATTAAAACTAATACTACGCGCCCTAACTTCAACGCATATCGCATTAATTGCTGCCGGAAAATCTATCTTAACCTCGATAGCCCTAAGGGAATTACGAATGTACAGCAAAACGCCGCCACCAAACCTATGTAACCTATCATTAGTAGAGAGTTTAAAACCCGGTATATCAAGTTCCCCAACAAGTCCCGAGTCACGGTATTTAACCATGTTTCAGTGATAACAACTATATCGTAGTTGCCGGAATAAGTTATCCTTAAATTCGTTTAACTTATTTCTAATACTACGCGCGTTACAATAAAAGACGTTTAAGTTATTTTTTACCAGGGGCCGGTGTTTTAAACTATTTTTCACGTCGGGCCCGCGTTCCCCGGACCCACAACGTTTAAAGAAGGCTTCGACCTATCCAGCTTTCGTACGTTTTCATCAATTAACCTACCTAGCCTAGCATTACCTATTTCATTAAAATGCACCCCCATCTTTTATAAAAACGCTAGGATCACTAAATTCTGACCACAGCTTTACGAAGGGTACATTTTCCTCAGCACAAATCTCTTCGTTTAGTATTCAAAAATGTTCTTTTTGACGTAATCCTAAGACCCAAACCGTGCCTAGGGGTAATGCCCAGAACTAAAGACCTATCTGACCTTGCCTTCAGGGACCTAATTAACCCCTATATCTCTCCAAAAGGTCAGGCACTCTCGTATCGGGCCTATACGAGTCGTTGCCCCCCTACCATCGTCACCAACATCGAGTGACGGGAGGCAACGTCAATCCTGTCCACCTCGTCTCTAACTCTGTCAACCCTGGCCCCTGGTAGACAGACCCCCCTCCTCTTGGTTGGATGCCGTTTAACGAACTGTGTGCATATGGCGCACTAAAGAGTCCCCAATTAAAATAGTTTCCCCCTCATTCACGTCCCTTTCCAAATGGGCGAAAGGGTTCGAAACCTCGATGGGGGGGGGGGGGGGGGGAGATTCCTATCACCTAACGTACGCGGCCTAGCTCCACCCTTAACTTCTCTAAATCCCTCTCCATCTACTAATCTCGGACCAACCTTAACCCCTTCCTCAACTCTATCCAACCTTGGTGTCATAGGCCGTCTGGATGTCAAAAGAAATTGACAGGATAAACTGTCCATTGTCGAAGGCATCCTGTATGTCTCGGCTGAGGAGCAGGAGGGGATCAGTGGTGGAGCGAAATTGTCTGAAGCCGGACTGGGGAGCCGGGAGGGAATTACTATTTTCAAGGAAGAACGATAGTCACGTAGCGACCATTTTTTTTCGAAGATTTTGCAGGCACAACACGTCAGGGCGATTGGTCTGCAGTTTGTGGGATCGAGGGAATTTTTGCCGGGTTTGGGGATAGGGATGACGTGGGCCTCCGTCCACCTGGAGGGGAAGGCGCCCTCTATCCATATGCGGTTGTACAGGTCTAGCAGGAAAATTTGTAAGGTAGGGTGGATGTGCTGGATCATGCTGTACGGAATACCGTCCGGGCCGGGACAAGGGGATCATCGAGAGGCCAGTGCCGCCTGTAGTTCACGCATGATGAACAACCGGTTGTAGGACCTGTCTAGGGACGGAGAAGAGGAACTATTGTTTGGGGGCGGGTACGAGGGAACTAACTGCAGAGGAAGAAACGGCGGCGAAGGTAGAAGGTAGGTGGTTTGCCACCGATTTGATTTGTGCTCGCAATGAGTCCATCGTTAGTCCGGAGGACCGGCGGTCGGGAGGGGACATGTCGCCTCTCGACACCCCGTACCTTCTTCCAGATGGTAGCCGAAGGTGTGGTGGCGATGACACCGGACACAAAGGCACGCCAAGAAGCTCGGCGCGCTGTCTTGTGCGGCGGGCGATGGCCTTGGCCCGCTGCATCTCCGTGTGATGGATGGGGAGTGGCCTACGGTAGAAGCGCCGAGTAGCCTTCTTGGCGCGTACAGCCTCCGCGCACTCCGGGGTCCACCAAGGCACCCGTCGGGCGCGGAGGTAGGCGGAGGATCGTGGGATGCTTGGGCACGCAGCCGCTCAACGACGGACTCGAAATATGCGATGCACTCGTCGGAGGATGGGAAATGGGCAGTCGTAAGGGTTGTATATGTATTGTCGCGGAAGCGGGACCAATTCGCTTTGGCAGTAATCCACCTTTCCGGTATCCGAACGGTCTGGTCAGGCCAGTTGAGCGTGAGTTGAATGGGGAAATGGTCACTTCTATAGTCCTCTTGGACGACTTGCCATGTGAAATCTAAGAGGCCATTAGTCGAAACGAAGGACAGGTCTATACAGGATGGAGTGCAGATGGTGGCATGGTAGAATGTAGGAGAGCTCGGTCATGACAGTAATCAGGGTTGGGGCCATATAGGTGGTGTGTGTGTGTGTGTGTCGCCCCACAAGGGGTGGCGACTATTGAAATCGCCCAGTAATAGAAAGGGCCTGGGGAGTTGTTGTACCACCTCCACCAGGTCATCGCGGGAGACTTGAACGTGGGGAGGGAGGTACATTGAACAGACGGTGTACTGTCTGTCCAGGGAAAGCCGGGTAGCAATCACCTGTAACGGGGACCGGATAGAGGGATTGTGGAAGGGGACTGCGTGGTGTATGAAAATGGCAGCCCCCGCTTCGAGTGCAGGAAGGAGACGGGGTGGCGATGTACGAATATCCAGTAGGGCAGGGCATGGGCCTGGTCCCCAGGATTAGCTCCTGGAGACAGACACACAGCGGACGGGAAGTGGCAATCAAGGAATTAAGGCCTTCGTAGTTCGCGAATATTCGTCTGCAGTTCCAGTGCACTATTGTAGTTTTCGGAGGATCCATTAGTTGATGAAGGGGGATGGGTAAAGACGTAGGTGCCAAGAGGTTGGTGTGAAGGAGATCTGGGGTTCGCGAAGGTGAAGGATGATGGGTCAGGAGCATGGCTGGCTATCTGACGTTCACCAGAGAAGGAATCGGTCAGCCAGTCGATCTCCGCGGAAATTGCGGGGTCGAGTCGGCCGAGCGAGACCGGAGGCGTGGATCAGTGACTGGATCACGGCAGCTAGGTGAACGTGGTGGGCTGAGAAGTGTCTTGGTGGGCTTCTGTGTTCGGGCCAGAAGGGGGCGCTTTATTTCCCAAAGTGGCGCCTCCCCGCCTGTCCGGGGTCTCACGACGGACCCTGGGTGGCGATAGGGGATACCAGACGGACCGGGCAGGTGGGAGGACGTGCTCAGGGTGGCTAACAAGGAGGGGGCCGGGGATGTTGGGGGGGAGGCAGGTACTGTGGAGGTGGAAGGAGATAAACCAGAGTGGTCTCGTGGAGGGGTGGAAAAAAAATGGCACCAGGAGGCAAGGTCAAATCCATAACTCATGGGCGCGGCCGAGTTCCCCTCGGCCACACCGTGTAGCTGCGCCAGAGCCGCATCCACTGGATCCTCGGGGCAGAGAATGTTGTCCAGATTGGATCTCGTCATCGGGGGCAGGTCATGTAATTCGGCAACTATTGTCAGAGTCTGTGGGGTAGATTGGTGGGACTTCCGCAGTGGGGAGATATGGTCCTTGTAGACGAAGTGGGCGGTGTGAGGGTCCGAGCCGTCTTCTTATATCTAGGGGAAGAGGGAGAGACACGTTGAAAGGCCGGAGGGTCCGGCGACTCGCTCCGGCGTCTCCGCCTCGTCGGCTTGCTCCGGGCGGTAGGTTCGGGCGTGTGCAAAGTGTGCTGGGAGGGCAGGGTTTGAGGTGGATGGGGCCTGGGTGTCCTGGTCCCAGACTCCTGGGGAATCTGTGGCAGGCGAGGTGCGTGAAGAGAAGGGATGGTGGGGGGACAGGAGGCCGTCAGGTCCTGCGAGGGTTTCCTTTGGGAGGGATGGGGAGCAGTGGTCGAGGGGGATTTCAGCGGCAGGCCAGGACGGCGTGCCGAGATGACAGAGCCGAGGGCAGCGGCATAAGACACCCCCGGCCTCACCTCCAGACTCCGCACCCTGTCTCACGCCTCTCGGGGGCTAAGGAAGTCCGCGACCTGCAGACCTCGGATCTCCTCCTCGAACCTGAAGAACAGGCATTCGTGGGATGAAGAGGGGTGTGCGCCTTCACAATTGGAGCATTTGGGTGTGTTGGGGTACCTGTCAGGGTGAGCGATTTATCCGCAATGAACACACAGTTGGTGCGGCTGCCGACAAACTGAGCTAACGTGTCCAAACTTGTTGCATTTAAAGCAACGGGTCGGGTCTAGGATGTATGGGCGGACAGAAAACTCGCATGACGTGCGGTCTCCCATACCCATACAATACGGTCAGGAGGGACTAAGGTACTGAAGGTAAGAAGCAGACACAGGGTGGGGGAGGGGGTGCCTCCCTGTCGGGATGTGAAGCGATAGATCTTAGTGACACCCTGGGGTGCGATGTCTTCCAGGAGCTCGTTCACTGCGATCGACAATAGGCGGGTGGCGTAAATAGTGCCCTGACTCTGGTTGAGGCGAGGGTGTGGAGAAACGGACACCAAACATCAAGGACCTCTGTGAGGGAGAGCAGGGCTTTCGTCTCTGCGGCTGAGCATGATTTTATGTGGAGGGAGCCATCCCTCTGTGGTCGTACATCATAGAGGCTAGAGTTGCTGTGGGTTCGGATCGCCTGGAACGCCCGTTCAGAGTTGGACGGAAGGGACCCAGAGGTAGGCCGGATCACCAGGAATTTGTGGATACTTGGAAGGGATAGGGAGGCTGTAGAAGCGAAGTGGACTGGGATATCCAACGGTCGATAGGATGGCCGTGAATGCCGACTTCCCCGTCCGCCGCGGGGCTCTCTCCGTGGGGAGGTGGGCCGACGGCGGATGAGGGGGGCATAAGGGGAGAGCAAAAAGCCGGGTTTTGGGGGCAAGTCTTGGGTGAAACTTGACTTGCCCGAAGGCGGCTGAGGTGGGCTGGGGGAGACCCCTGCTCCAGAGAGTATGTCCAAGGGCATATTCAAGGGACGGACTGGGGTCGGCAACGGAAAAGAAGTGTACAAGCGTTCCGTTTCCAGAGGGGGGTCAACCCCATCAGGATGTGGTCTTCCAGTGGTAGAGGACTCGAGGGCCTGGTTGCCACCACCCGAGTGTTGATAGAAATAATAGTCCGAGAATGAGAAGCAGTAGTCTACAGATCTACAGAAGCTAAGGCTAACAAAGACCCGAAGATCCACTCTAAGGTTAGCCCGAGAGAAAGGAAAGAGTAGGGGGTTAAGAGAAGAGAATAAGGGGTTAAGTAAGTAGCAACACCTATCACTCGTGGGTTAACATTCATTCAGAAAAAGAGAAAAAAGACTCACCATCATCAACCGCCGGCCACTGCCGACAAATCAGAAAAATAGTCGGAGAAAATAGGAAAGACTGCAGAACGGTCCTCTACTCTACTCCATAGGGAGGTGAGCCCACTCTGCCGGAAAAAGATGAAAAGAAGTAAAATAAGAACGTTTACAAACCATGCAATACATTCTTAACTCAAGAACAACACATTCTTCCAACTGTTGTAGACCGATCCTCCACTCCATAGGAGGTAGAGGATACAGCCCACTAGGCTGGAAAGGTGTGAAAGAAGTAAAATAAGAACGCATTACAACACATTCTTAACTCAAACACTATCGTACCATGCAATAAAAAGAAGAAAAATAAGTATAAAGAATAACAAAAAATGGGTTAATTTACTCAACAAGCTACAACTAAGTTCGTGTTGGGCTAATTATTTATTTATTTATTTTTTTTTGCTGGCATATCACAAGCTGGCATTAGACGTCAACAGACTCATCCCCGATTACGACCCCAAAGCTCCTGTTGCCAATTGTTTTTTTTATTTTAAACAACGTTAATATTTTTAAAATGTCTATCTCGATGGTTTTTAAACACATTAACGCTGGTAGAGTTCACGACGGGCGCGGGAAGATTATTCCATTTATCAATTACTTTAAACGTAAAGAAGTTTTTAGTGGTATTAGTAATGAAACGTCTGCCACGCAACTTAAACACGTTATTACAAGTATTGCTATTATCGAAAGTGAACAGTGTCAAAATTTACGTTATCGATGTTATTAACGACTTTGAAAACTTCAATAAGCTACGCCCTTAATCGCCTAGTCTCGAGTAAATGCAAGTCTAACTCTTTAATCCTATCTTCATAAGGCTTGTTGCGCAGTGACTGAATTAGTTTCGTGGCACGACGCTGAACCCTTTCTAACCTATCAATATCCTCACGCAAGTACGGGCACCAAAACTGAACGGCATATTCTAAATGAGGCCTGACTTCGGATTTGTAAAGGGGCAGTATAATATCCTTCGATTTAAATTCAAAATTACGCGCTACGAAGAATAACATCCTATTAGCTTTTGCGTAAGACTCCAGGCACTGGTTCCTAACCTTTAAATCCTTGGATACATGTATGCCTAAATCTACTTCCTCGTCAACGCTCGCTAACTCTCTCATCCACCGTGTACGTGTAATTATTGTTACGAGAACCTATATGCAAAACTTTACATTTGTCTACGTTAAATTGCATCTGCCACTTATACGTCCACTCCATAATCCTATTTACATCGTCTTGGAGCCTATTTCTATCGTCCTCGTTAGCAACCTTACCGCCTATTTCAGTATCGTGCGAATTTTGACACGTTACTAATCAATCGTACATCTGTGTCATTAATGTAAATTACGAATAGCAATGGGCCCAACACTGAACCCTGTGGGACACCGCTACCTATATCCAACCACCCCGATTCACTACCATTAACAACGACCCTCTGTCTCCTAGCACGAAGCCATTCCTCTAACCAGTTAGCTACCTGACCGCGTATACCGTGCGCTTTAACCTTCGCAATTAATCTTCTATGCGGAACTGTATCGAACGCCTTTTTAAAATCTAAATAAATAACAGCCGCTCTATGCCTATCGTATTCGCGCACTATTTCGTTGTAAAATTATAACAAATTAGTTAAACAAGATCTATGGCGTCGAAACCCATGCTGACTACTATTAATCAAATCTCGACTTTCCAAGTGATCGATGATACGATCCCTAACTACGGATTCCAATAGTTTACCGACAATTGACGTTAAGCTAATGGACCTATAATTGCTAGCTACTGTGCGGTTGCCTTTTTTAAAAAATGGGAGTGACGTTAGCTATTTGAAGTCTTCAGGAATAATCCACGTTTCGAATGACTGATTAAAAATCTTCGTTAAGGGGCCTACAATAACATCTTTCAAATCTTTCAAATGTCTGGGATAAAAAGCGTCAGGGCCTGGAGCCTTGCTAGCTTTTAGCCTATCGATATAATGCGCAATCTCACCCTCGTAAAGTTATTTCAGCCAAAATAGTCTCGCTACTAAATGGAACGATATCGTCCACGTCAGGGACATTATTTACGTCTTCTACGGTAAAAACTGTCGCAAAAAAGTTATTGAAAATACCCGCCATCGCCTGAGCGTTAGAAGCCAAAGCGCCGTTAACATCCACTAGAGGGCCTATGTTATTTTTTATCGGCTTACGATTATTGACGTATTCAAAAAACTTTTTCGGATTATATTTACTATCCGCAGCTATAATTATCTCTAAATTACGCTTAGCATTCCTAACTGATCTTTTAACCTGACGTCTAAGCTCGATATATCTATTAAAGTTAGCTGCCGTGCCATTGCGCTTATTAAGTCTATACGCTCTGTTACGCTCGTTTATGAACTCCCTATTTCCCTAGTCCACCACTTGTGCCTACCATGATTTCTAGCGCGCTTGGGCCTACGAGGAATAGACTCCCTTTCAATATTCATAAAACTTTCTTTAAATGCCTCCCAATGCAAATGTGTGTCATTACCCATAAATAAGTTATCCCAGTCCACTACTCTCATCCTAAAAGTAGTAAGCCGAGGGGGAGAAGCCACAGCAAACAAAAAGAAGCTTCATCCCCCACGCGCATCCAGCCACCACCCACTCCAACAAAGGAAAGGCGAATCGTGGGTACACTCGGTCCCACTGCCAATAGATGTCACGCAGGGGAGATACACCCGTACCTAAAAGGCGGCCACTCTCATCCAACGCGCGGTGAAAGATGGCAGGGACAGGGCTTGGGTTTAGTTGAAGAGCGACAAGGGTGAAGGAGAACCACCTCCCACACCCAAGGGCCTAGGAGAGTCGAGTCAAGGTCCAAAACAAAGCCAAATGCAGGGAAAAAAAAAAAAAGTCATAAAGAGTGGGTGAAAGGAGAAAAAGAAATAGAAGCAGATCAGCCGGGTCCCCAAACGGGTCCAATGGTGCACGAGGGCAGAGAAAGCCCTCACACCGAAGAAAGATGCATTCCCACATTGGCCACAGAGGGATGCGCCCTACTGCTCCGGACAAAGCAAAGGGTTTCTTTTAGATTAGACAGTGTAACAGAGAATAGCTGTTTGACCAACAAAATGGCAACAAAAACAAAAAGTGACTGTAATTATCCAGCATTAGGAGCTTGTGCCGAACTTAGTGAAACAATGTTGCCAACCTTTTATGATGTGCAGTGAGTTCTCTTTATAAGTGAACTCGATTTATGCAGATTCGCTCATACACGATCAACAAAATAGGGAACGTTATTCGCTCATAAACGATCAACAAAATAGGGAACATTATTCGCTATACAAGACCGTGATCCGCATTTACTCGATTTAACAAACGACCAATTGGCTGGCAGAACTACTTGCGCCCACGTATATGTAAATAGGGGAAGGTGGGGTAAGACGGACTACTTAACACAAAAATGAGTCTAGAAACCACATTTATATAATTTTTGGGGTTTTTAGGTGTTGTGGTGGTGCTTTGGGTTTTTAGAGGAAAAGACAAACACGAGATTTTACCAAATCAATATTTTTATTGTACCAAAAACGAATCACGGGGTAAGATGGACCCCAGGGGTCCATCCTTACTGGCACAACTCTCTCACAAAAACCTCTTCCTCATCATCCTCTACCCCTGCACATTCCTCATGTGCCCATCTCTTGCAAATGGCGCAACAAACCCACCCTTCCCCTCGCACAGAATTACCAAACGTGTCATTGCAATACAAGCACTTGGTTGAATCTCCATCCTCACTGTCACTATCATGAGCCCAGGATGGCCCAGCTTTCGCTTGCTTTGCTTTTTTCTTTTGTGTCATGCTTTTGTTTGGTGACGTGAAGGACATCTAGCAACCAATATCTGAACCTCGCCCTTTCTGCTTGGGTTTAGAGGGGGGGGTTCCATCTCACCCCATGGGTGTCTTACCCCACCATCCCCTATGTACAGGCGTTCTTCGGCGCCTCACTAGCGCCATGTCGGTCAGTTTGTGTTGCTGCTACAGGGAGTTGTACCAAGAAAAAGCGAAGAGGGCTATGCAGACATCACTGTTTGCCTACTTCAAGAAAGTTGAAAGAACTCCTGCCCACATTCAACCTCAGCTTCACCCAGGAGCAGCCCCAAGAAAGATGAGGTTCCACTTTAAGCAGCCTTTGGAGCCATCTTTGGTAAGTACAGTATGTACAAAATTATATGTACTGTATTTTATATTCTACAGTGCCCGCGAAAAGTATCCGATCACCCTTAAAATTTGTATTTTTTACATAAAAAACAATGTTTAAATGTATACTAACCTTATATTAGTATTTTGTCATCTGTCCTTTGGTTTGGATGACTTGTTCTAGACGTTTTGGCATGGATTTAATCAAGTTTTGACAAACTTCCACTGATATTTCCTTGCACCATACCTTTTTGATGGCCTCTTGTAATTTTTCGACTGAGCCAGTGTCGTGGCATTCAACCTTATTTTTTATTATTAGCCACAGATTTTCTATCGGATTGAGATCTGGACTATTACCAGGCCAATCCAAAATATCAAATTTATTGTCAGTAATCCATTTTGTCACTATTTTGGCCCTGTGACATGGTGCACCATCATGCATGTATGTTTTTGTCCTTTGGATTGCCATTGCCATTGGAAGTTTATCCTGTAGCATTGCTAAATACCGTGCACCATTCATAGTTGTGTTCTTCGGAAGAAAATATAAGTTTCCACGCCCATAGTAACCGAAACAACCCCAAACCATCACACTTGGAGGGTGTTTCATTGTCTTTAGGGTGTATTTAGGGTCCATCCTATTTTAGCCAATAGGCCGGTGAACCTTTTTGGACAACTTCTGAATGTCAAAAAATGTCGACTCATCGCTAAAAAAACCTTCTTCCAGTCATCAACAGTCCAATGAATGTATTTTTTACAAAATGCGACACGTTTTTACGCATTTTTTCATTAATGAACGGTTTCTTAGCAGCATGGCGAGATGGTAATCCGAGTTCTTTTTGGAGCCGCTCCTGGATAGTTCGTTCAGAAACACCAGATAACAAATTATTCATATTAAATTTTATTTCTTTCGCAGTTATTGTTGGGTTTTCAATACTAAACGTTTCATAAGTTTGTCTGTTCGCGAATTTGTTTTTCTCGGTCTGCCAGATCGTTTTTTAGGGACTGGCGTGGTTAGGCCACCATTGTTCTCAGCCCGTGAAACCCATAAATTAACGGTACTTTGGGATATGTTTAATTCCTTAGCTATCTGTCTCTGTGATTTCCCACATGCATGCAAAGCAACAATAGCACCTCGACAATCACTCTTAAGTTGTTTTTTAGCACACATTATATATAAATTTTATTTACACCACTTTCTGTAAAAAAAAAAAAAATATCAAGAAATTTACACAAACAGTGAAATCTGACAAATTTGAGACACAGCCACCCGCAACGAAGGCTACCAGAACACTAATTTGAGAATGCGTTGGATAGCTCTCATATCAGCGAGCAACCTCAAAGTTACCAGATGTCGCTAGAACAAATAGAAAGTGAATTACGTGTCTCTGAATATCAAGGGAAAATATTGTATTTTCTTGAGTGATCGGATACTTTTCGCGGGCACTGTATTATTAATGTACGTATATAATAATCATTACGTTCTATATAATTCTTGTATACAACCATATATTTTAATTTTTGTTGTCAAGAATTCTTGGGTTTACCCCTATAATACATTATTTCCATGGGAAAATGTGATTCGATTTACACGATTTCGATATAAACGATGGTTCAGGTAAAAAAAAAATGGAAAGTACTGAAAGTTGTTGAAACAGCCAAAGGAACGAAAAAGCAGTGCTTCATATGTACCACACGTCAAGACTTTCGTAAATGAGAACTGATCTAAGCTATTTGATGTTGCAGCTTAGAAATGTAAGCGCTTCAGTGAATGTCTTCACGAAAAGCAGCAAAACGTGCCTCTAGCTGAGAGGGACTTTCTAAAAGATCAACTAAGTGAAAGATAATAAAAACCCACTCTAATAGACAGTTTATTTCCACAACAGTTTCGATGCCCACTGGCATCCTTTTCAGGTGGATACAGAAAAACGAATGAACCAAAAACAAGAGGGAAAACAGTCCAGGGACCATTAATTATCCAGTCCCTAGACTGTTTTCCCTCTTGTTTCGAAACTGTTGTGGAAATAAACTGTCTATTAGAGTGGGTTTTTATCATATTTTGACCTTCACGTAGAAAAGTGAAGTTTTTTTGCATTTATAACAAAGAAAAATGATGATAACTGGTGTCAACAAAAAGGCAACATGTCAAATGGCTAAAACAATAGAGAGAAAGCTGGCCGATCGGATTCGAACAGAAATATATATGGAACGATGTAAAAAACATCAAGGTACTGGTTATGAAGTGGACCCCATTTCTTCTGATGACGATATCATTTCATCTGAAGATAAACATTTACATATAGGAACTCCCAAGCACTATGCCATGACTGAAGATGGTGCTACTACATCACAAATGTGAGTCTCCCAACAATGGCAAGAGAATGCAACAGATATGGCATTTCAGATAGTGGATGCGCAGCAATTACATTAGCTGTACTACAAGATTTTAGAACTGTTCACAAAGCAGATTCGACTTACGTCATTGATCAAAGCAAAGTGAGGCAGGATTATCACAAGTTATTGATCTTTTGAAATTCAAATCTATAAAGAGCTACAAAAACTATGGGGAGCTAGGTATTATAGTAACTATGCAATAAATGGCATATTCAAAGAGAATGCTTTTAAGTATGGCATTTCAATCTAGAATTATATTATATATAAATAACATAAAATTCTGGAATTTCTGCCATTTTTCAATATTTTGAGTCAAATTTACTCAAGAGTAACAAACATTTTAGAAGGAAATTTGTATCACAATCATTATCTTAGACATACAGATCATCCTTGCCCTCAGGCTTTCTGGAATATGATTGAAATGTCACATTAAGCAAATGATGAAATTCAACAATTTATTTGTTATATTTCTGAAACTTTAAACCGAGTGTGCACACCTTAAATTTAATAATAGGAGGATAATTTTTTAGGCCATTGATGCTTTCCCTAATATGCATCTTTCCTACATCCAGAAAAACATTTCAATTGTGCCAAGAATTACTTGGAAAATTAGGGTCTGGTCAAAACTATGGCTACAATTACGTAATAAATAAAGTGAATAAATGCTTTCAGATTTACAGCCATTGTAGAGTTGCTACTTTCTGATCACCCTCGTATTGAGTATTACCTACAAAGCAGCTGAAGCTTAAAATTTATTAATGAGGCCTACTTCTACTGTAGTTATACAAGACTTTAGTGGAAAATCAATTTTATACTGTTTCATTAGCCTGACAGCAACTGGTAGTTCAGTGGTTATGGTGTCAAGCTCTGGGAGGTGAGGCTTCGACTTCGCCTCCAGCTGCTAGCATCAGGTGTGGTTGGGCCAGCCACTCACCCTGTTTCTGCTCAGACTCAGGTGACCCTTGGAGCAAACTCCCCTCGATGTAGTGGCGAAATGAGCTTCCTGAATATCAGTGATGTAGTCGAGACCACCAAGTCCGAGACTGAGACCGAATCCTGTGAGACCAAGATCGAGACCGAGATCAAAGGTTCGAGATCGAGATCTACCTTCCGAGATCGAGACCCTTAAAATTCGAGACCGAGATCGAGACCAAGCTCATGACGTCATTTTTTTTAACATTTACAATTGCGATTTTTTCTACGAATCGGTACGTTGTAAATATAAGTGATGTGAAGGGTTGTCGAGTTGTTCTATGCTTTATTGAATTTATCGGTACTGTTTTCTTTATGCTGTATTTCTTGCATTATTTTTGTGTGAAGCATTTTTTTTTTCAAATACATATTGGATGGGAGGATAATCGTTTTTATCAGGCCACAGAGGTTGACACGCCGTTTGGCAACACTAAGTGGCCTTATAATATATACTTATATATATAATATATATAATTCTCTATTTAGTGTTTCCATTTTCAATAAAATTAATCTGACAGGGGTGGGGGGAGGGTCAAATTTTTTGTAGCGCTAACCTAAATAGCGGAGACCGAGATCTAAATAGCGGAGACCGAGATCTAAATAGCGGAGACCGAGATCTAAATAGCGGAGACCGAGATCTAAATAGCGGAGACCGAGATCTAAATAGCGGAGACCGAGATCTAAATAGCGGAGACCGAGATCTAAATAGCGGAGACCGAGATCTAAATAGCGGAGACCGAGATCTAAATAGCGGAGACCGAGATCGAGATCTGCAAAATGGGTCTCGAGATCGGTCTCGAGACCGAGACCGATCTCGAGACCTACATCACTGCTGAATATTTCATCAGCCTGACATACAAGCTTAAAATTAAACCTCAAAACACTTTGCACTACAGACTTAATTTTTAAACTTGCATATTCCTTTTGAATACAGGAAATATGTAAACTTATACTAAGTAGAAAGTTCTCTACCTCAGCTGTTCCTTCCTGTTCCAGGAGTCTACTGTTATTTTGAGGAAATCTTTCTGTAGGAGCATTTTGAGCCACTCTAATTTTCACATCTTTTGTTTTACCTGTTGGTTGATACAAATACCGAATTCACAGTGTGCTGTATTACAGTTACATTATGCTAGTTCTTATTGAGAATAAGGTGCTACAAGTTGCTATCATAGTCAATTTCTAGTCATGTTAACTTAAGGAACTTAAATGTATTTGAAGGTACATAATAATTTAAGTCTCAAATGTTCAGTTAAACTACCATGGCCTTCACTAGAACATAACCAATATTTAACATTTTAAGAGCTTTCACAAACTTATGGTAGACATTAAATAACTTCAAACATAACCCACTTTTTTTAGGACTCCTTTATATGTACAGTATGATATAAACCCATCAGTTAAATTTAATTACAGAATTTTATTTACCAATGTCAAGCAGTTGCTGGAAAATTTCCTCTCCCTGCAAAGCTGAAGGCATCTTAATCGGTATGACATCCTCATTTTTCATTGACCAATAGAACACAGCCAAGTTGATACTTTTTTGGGCATCATTTAAGAGAGTTTTCCAGGCAGAGAAAGTGCTTGGAAAAATGGGACTATTTTGAGGAAAGGTCAGATTCTCGGGTATACTCTCCACTAGTGTTATTCTGTGATGGGGTGAAAAAAGTCTACAGGATCTCTAAATAGTGAAGTATAAATAATAGGAAAGTATATCAATGACTACGTTTTAGCTGATCAACCATAAGCATGTTCAATACCCATATTTAATAGAACACCTAAAAAATACTTACTTGCACTCATTATCACAAGGAATGTCAGGACCGAGGCGATTGTCAAGAGCAGATACAAGCAAAATAAGAAGCGAAAGACTGGAAACAATGGCCACTGGAACAAAGACTGACTTTACCAGGCTTACAACCTTCCAAAACAACCCTGATTTATATGTCATATTGGGTGAACTTAGTTGGTTAAGTGTATTTTTGAAGGGAGTTTTTGGAGTTCTGAAAATAAAAACAATGAAAAACAGGCTTCTCACAAAATATTACTGTAGTCTGTCAGGTTAAATATGAAAAATTATGAAAATTTTATATTAATACCATTAATAAGAGATGAATGAAATAATGTACTTGGTTGAATGCTAAAAGGCTTATAATGAACCAGGGCACTTAAGGACAGTAAGAAAAGAATTTAGTAAATCATTATTAATGCCAAACAATGTCTGGATCTATGTTACTGTATCTATTAAGCGTATTCTACCACTCATCCTATTTAAACTAAGCTACTTCAAATTTCAATCGACTTTTAACATGCACTCAGAAGTGCTTGATGAGAAAAATTACTACTATGGCTCCTGCATCTACAGATCTAAAAATTATTTCATGTAAAACCAGTCTTCATGATGAGAGAAATCAAACCTCTTTAATTGTGGGGGAGAATTCTTGCCACATAACTGAAGGGCTATGTGGCAAACTATACACTTTGTTCTAATTTTAGAAAACTAGCTACAAAATAGTAGATAGCCTTATTAGCCTATCATGGGTTGTATTATTTCATGGCATTCTGAATTCATAGGAATAGTACTGAAGCAATGTAAAGAGAAAACAATTATTTTAAAGTTTTGATTCAACTACTTGACCCAAAGGAGAAAAAATAGTCAGAAGCCTACCATTATGAAACTGATATAAAGGCTCTCCCAGAAGTCTTGGAGGGGTTTTATTTGGCTATAACTTTTTTGTGTGGGGGATCAAATAAAAAAGGTTTGTAACACTTGAAAATATATTTATTGCGATTTTAATTACAAATTTAATATATGGTGAAAATCTTCATTTTCATTGCGTAAATCTAAAATTGCATTAGCATATGTTATCTGACTCTAATGATCTTGTGGTTTAATTTCTTGAGCAATTTGAGGTTTGTACGGGTAAAGATTGATATCTTCTCTTAAAATTTGATGTAAGGAACTTCTTGAAATATTTAATTCCTGGCTGCATCATCGGACTGTGGATTTTTCTCAATGCTTTCATGAACCATCTCAACCAGAGTTGGACTTTGGCTTGTCCAAGGATGCCCAGTCCGTGGTTCGTCTCCGTGACCCTTTCCCATACGAAATTTAGGCACTGTACCATCAAATAGCTCAATCAGACAGAGCAGAATGTGTGTTGAATTTTAATCGAAAAGTTCTTTGAGCAGCAAAAAGAAAAGAGTTGTTTGTCAAATAAAGTTCCACAATAGCCACTCTTTGTTGCACTGTCCAGGATTCCATTTTCATTAATCACAGCAAGGGTACTTTAATTGAAAAATAAAAATAAAAATTAATAAAAAAAAGAAAAAAATTATAGCCAAATAAAACCCCTCCAAGACTTTTGGGACACCTTGTAGTTCCCTGGTTAGTAGGCCCTATTTACATGGGACAATATTTTCAATGGTGCTTGCCAGTTGACACACCAGTCAGCTACCAGTAACAGCCCTTTTCTTACATACCAGACCTCTCATAGTTGCTAACATTATGCCATACCTCATATCCCAAAGTTGTATTTCATAATATTCACTGAAATCTAACTTCTTTTTCCCTTCAATTACAGTCTGAAAGTAAACAAAATAGGCATAGTAAATTTAATAGACAAATAAAATTATAGGGTTAGCTCCCATAGTAATTATGTCCAGCTTATTCCTTTTTGAACAAAACTGATCTTTTCTAAGATAAAGAATGGTAAAATTTTTCCATTTCATCCATGATGGGTTAAATAAATTTGCCAAAGGATCTCCAAACATTTGTAAATTTTGCCAAGCTTTTAGTATTTTTAACTTTTCAAACTATGGGTCCTATTCCACAGAAATATATTATTTCAGACAAGGTGTAGAGTCTAAAGGATTAATCAAAAAATTTTATTGGGGAATGGTAGTGTGTGATTGGGGGTTCAGGCCTTTCACCACCACCACCACCACCACCGTACCTTACTACCTTACCATACTAGGGGGGGTCGAATTTTTCAACTTTCAAATTCCAAATATGAGGGGTGCTAAAAAGTTGCAGCATGACTTAGGAATTCTAAAGATATTTTTGTTAATTTAATATAATTTAGTTTTGCTTGGTAAGAAGCTACATAAAAATAGTGACTTTTTTGTGGAATTATATAATAATTATTATATTAATAATTATATATGCTGTATATATAATGCACTGCTGTTTTTGCTTATTTCACAGGTTGAAACATATTCATCAGTGTGCTGAAGATTACTTGTCCATCAGTGCTACCATCCTAACCAGTGGGAATTGACCTACAATGGCTTCTAAAAGGAGGACAAGACTGGGGACATTCACACATATGAGCAACCTAATTGGAACTGGTAGAGAGTTGTTGCCCTCTGAACTCCCAACTCTGCGAGACATTCTGAAATATGGGCTACTGCTAAGAGAAGAAAGTGGTGAGGATGAGAGAAACTACCCAGCAGCCAGTCTTGCAAAGGACATTTACCCTAAAGTGCTTGAAAAGTGGGAATGAGCAAACAGTTCTTTTGTAGCCCCCGTTGTAAATTCACGAGTCACAATCTTAAACAAGATCCAAGAGAGCTGGGAGCAGGCCAAAAACATATCTCTTGGGAGAGGAAAGCTACATGTTAAAGAGGCTTTCATTGCAAAACTTGACAAGCTTTTTGACATCCTCAGTTGCAAGTGTAAAATTGTTCTCTGCTCTGAATTTGGCTGCCTTGCAGATGCTGGTTGCAAAACGAAACTCACATTAACTGTACATGCCCTAGGGAGATGAAGATCCCTGTGAAGGAACTTGCTTTCATTAAAGGTCAGAGAGACAAGTCTGGTTCTATTGGACCACATCAGATTGGCTTGCCAGATCAACCTGAGCACAACAGACAAGTCAAAAAGCAGAAGCGGCAAGAAGACGAAAGAAGAAGGCTTGCTGAATATAAGCAGACAAGTAAGCAGGATGTTTCAATGCCATCAAATGAAATAATTTTCTCTGATGATGAAAATGAAGAACAAATAGCTGATGCTCAAGATGGAAAGGATGGAAGTTATGAAGTGACATTAGAAATACCAAGCATGTCTTCAACTTCCAATAAAAAGCCAGAGTACAACACATTAGAAATACCTAATGTTGCTATGCACAGCATCAGATATGGTGTTGGCCTGCGTGTCACAGCTGCCATCACCACTGCTGCCTTGATCACTGAAGAAGACAAGAGACTTGTAGTTGATCACAATAAAGTCAAGAGGGCCCAAGAAAAAGTTGAGATATCCCTGGATCAGGAATTTGATGATCTTTGTAAGAAGGGTGAAATTGACTGCATCTTGTTTGATGGCCATCAAGATACAACTAAAGTTATGCTGAAAGCAGACAATTCAGATCGTCAGTTCCCCAGCATCATCAAAGAAGAGCATTATTCTGTGTGCAGCAAGCCAGGTGGAAGATATCTCTACCACTTCACTCCTGAGAAAGGCTCAAAGAGGAAAAAACCTGCTGAAGTTATTGCTGATAATCTTGTAGATTTCATGAAGAAGAAGGGCATTGATAAAAGCCTGCAGGCCATTGGAGGTGATTCTACAAATATTAACACTGGCTGGGAGGTGGTTCCATGCATTGGGTAGAGGTCAAGCTTTGCCATAAACTGATCTGGTTGGTTTGTGCCCTCCACACTAACGAGTTACCCCTGCGACACTTGATCACAGCACTGGATGGGAAGACCTTGTCTAACAAGTGGACAGGTAACATTGGCAAGATGCTAGACACTGCAACCGAACTTGAAATTGATCCTTCATTCACCAAATTCTCAATTGGAGCGCCTCTTACTTCACTGAGTGACAATGTCATAAAGGATCTCTCTACTGATCAAGCGTACGGGTATAGGATCACACAGGCCATAAGGACAGGAGAACTTCCCACAGATCTGGCCCTTCTTGAAATTGATCCAGTGAGCCATTCAAGGTGGTTGACAACAGCAAACAGGCTTTGTCGCATATGGGTTTCAAAACATGGCCTTAAAGGCAAAACCCTCAACAACTTAAGACTGATAGTGGAATACATTGTTGGTATGTACTACCCCTGTTGGTTCAACATCAAAGTAAAACACTCTTGGGTGGAAGGCCCACGCCACATCTTGTTTCAGCTGCGGCTAGTTAAGCTGCAAAAGAAGGCTGTAGTGGATGCTGTTTTGCCAACCATCAAGCGCTCAGCATGGTATGCATTCAGCGAAATGATAATCCAGACACTCTTGTGCTCAGATGACAGTGAGGAGAGGAGAGCTGGTGTCCAAAAGATTGTTGACATGAGGGGTGGAGATGATGACACACTTGGAGATCTTTCTGTACATCCCAGGAAGACACCTTCCATCAACCCCAGTGCTTCTTCCGTGTTGGAGCTGACAGACTGGTCTGACAGGGTATTTGAACCTCCTTTGACACGTAAACTGACTACAGCGGAAGTAAGGTTGTTCTTTGACAAGCCTATGCAAGTTCCACAGTGGCCCTGTCATGCTCAGTCAATAGAGAGGTGTGTGAAACAAGTCACAGAGGCAGCAGGCAGGGTGTATACACATGAGAAATGTGAGGGCTATATCAGAGGCCAAGAAGTAAGTCAGTGGCTGATGTCCAAGAACGAATCAAAGCAAGACTTGATGAAACTTGTTTAAATATTTTTTTTTACTGATGTCATTACTTTCTAATGTTGTTTTATGATTACAAGGATATGTTTTATGATTACTAGGATATGTTTTATGATTACTAGGATATGTTTTATGATTACTAGGATATGTTTTATGATTACTAGGATATGTTTTATGATTACTAGGATATGTTTTATGCAGAGAAACTAAAATTTCTATAGCATTACCTGACATTTTGAGAAGCTAAAATTAATAAATGTTGTTTTCCCGAGAGCAATTTATGTGCTTTTTAATCAAACATAGATTTACCAAGCTAAGTGTTGAGCAATCACAAAAATAATAGCAGATTTGAATTCTTCACATCCAAAAACATATTTTTAAAACCCCTCAGTGAAGGAATTGGCAAAAATTAATTTTCACCTCCCAAATTGACACACCTATTACCATACCCTATCCTTAGGTCTAGGTATGGTAAGGTCAAAGTACTTGCAAAGTGAATGAATGCTGCTCATTAATCCTAAGTGAAAAGCAAATTAATGAAAAGACGCACATCATAAGTGTTTCTAAAGAGGAAAAATAAGACACCCTTGATCACTCAAATGGTGCTAAACACAGTTTTAATCACTAAATAAAAAAGTTGCATATTTCCTTAAGAAAATTTTTAGGAATACAAGGACACAAAACAGCAACAGACTGGTTGGTCCCTACAAGACTATCTATCTGTTTAAGAAGGAAGGTTAAAAGATTTAAGAAAATTTAAAGACAAGTGAAAGTTTAAAGCAAAGTGATGATGTTGAAAGGAAGGAAAGAAATTAAGATAAAGAAAATTTTAAAGTAAAGAGGAGGGAATCCGAGTGAAAATTCTACAATACTTTTATGCACTAACAAGTGCTTCTAACTGGGGGTTTAAAGGAAGATAAGCATCTAGTTTCTTTTTAAAGGGCTCAACTAAATTACTTTAAACTATGCTGACTGGCAATCCACTTCACAAATTAACTATACAATTGAAGAAAAACTGTTTAGCTTCATTAGAATTAAAATATTTACCCACTAATTTGAGACCATTAGGAGCAAGTGCTATCTGCATTTCTGAAGGTGAAATATTTTTCAGCATCAACATTATTAAAACCTTTAGTCATTTTAAACACCTGAATTAATTCTCAAATATGCCTTTTTAACCCTTTTTGAATGATGTGCAAATTTGCAACATTTCAGAGAGACATTCATAATTTAAGCCTGCAAAAAATTCTATCATTAAAGGGTTGAGAGAGAAAATAAATTTAACATTTCTAAATGGGAGTATGATTGTATGATTTGTTTCTAAGTCTGGGAATCATCATAGTAACCCATCATTGCACTCTCTCCATTTAGGCAAGCAGCCAACCCTGATAACATGCCATATTTTTTGAGTTTAATATCCCCCTCATACAGAAATGTACAACATGTCCAAAGTGATCTGCGCCATCTGGACATATAAGTCTGGGATGTTGTCCTCCATTCTGTGTGTGCTGAGATAGTAAAATCAGCCATTCACTTCAGCTATGTACAGGTACTCGTGTATTCATGTTTTCAATTCACGCATTACAATTGAAATCTTTGAAGACACAATGAACAGTGAAGACAAGGTTTATTTCCCATGAAGTTATACATTTTCTGAAAGCTCTAGTGCTACACTATATCAGTTTATCTATAAAAACATTCTTTTACACAATATTTTATTTTTTGCCTAAAAATGTTACACAAAACTAATTTTGAGTACAATAATTCAGGTATTTTGATACTCCAAGCATTAATACACTATGTTGAACAAAATGAATGCCATATTAAAATGTTGAATCATCATACAAAGTACTGTGCCTACATGGGTTAATAATGGAGACACCTGTTCGCATCCAGCAGAAAGGTTTACCATTCAGTTATGAAAAACAGGCAAATGTTGGCATGATTACAATACATATATAATAATGTTGCACTTGAAAATAAAGTTTGAATTATTAACTGTATAAAAGGACCACTACTGAGATTTGAAGAATGTCAATTTTGGACATAGATAGTGTCTATATTTCATTTTCCATGATCGAGTTGCGCTGCAAGTCCTAGATGACAGGGGGGTTATAATATTGCTGTCACTGCTATGAATAACACTTTCTGCAAGAGCTAAGACTCTACATTGTAATTTTTCTGCTGGCTAGTAATTTGAATCACACAATTCAAATGCCTCTCTGCTCAGCAACCAGAGAAATGCCTTCTGTAAAAGTGCTGGAACAAATTCTTTAGATATTTTCAGGCTGATTTCCAGCAGCTGTGTAGTACGTACTCAGTTGGCTTTTCAATTTGTGCTATTTCTTGTCTAAGCATACCAATGGCAGAATGAAGCAAGCTTTCTGAATTCACTGGAACATTTGATTGTTCTTCAGCAAAACCAAGTGTCATCTCATTAGAGTTAAAATCTTCCTTCAGTTGAGCAAAGGCTCTGACAGCATCTCCTAAGCTGACACTGCTACTGACAACAATGCTTGACTTGGACTGTCCTCATTGGGCATGAATAACAATGTTACCACCATAATGCTTCATAAGATGGCACTGAAGTTTTTCTGCATAGTATGTTTGGGTATGAATGTGGTCAGGTAACAGCTGTTGGAATTTGTCTAGCAGGGTTTTCAACTTATAAGCTTTTCCTTGTTGTAGATTAACATCTATTTCTCCTACTAGTGCCATAAATGCCTTCTTGTATATGTTCTTTCCTTCTTCCATTTTCCTTGAAGCACTGATGTTATGCTTGCTTGTATAGCTTGCCATGCAGGATTTGTAGTAAACAGCATCAGCTGCAATGAGGTCTTCTCCTTCAATTTTGGCAAGCATAGAAATGTCCTTCCAAGCTTGTGCTGCTTGAGAGAGATTACTCTGACATGTAGTTGTTTGTACCTTATGTATGCTCTCTCTTTCGTGCGTTGCATATTAAACACATTGAATAATCTGTAAGCTTGGATGTTTGAGCTCATGTGCGAACACTTTATTCTTCAGTACCAGTACCATGTGATGCAGAATCATGCTTGCTACATTTTGTACAAACATGAGAAATGTTTTTCTTACTTGTAAATGATTCATAACAGCTACAATGATATGTAACAAACATGCATGTAATTTTGTAAGGTCATCAAACTCAGATTCAAATCTTTGTAAAAGGTCATCCTGTCATAACAATGTTGATGACAATAGTGTTTCAATACCCACTTTTGTGGGTACAACCAGTTTTTCTTTGTGACTGTTGACATATAACCAGGGCTGTGGAGCTGGCACCAAAATCTTAAGCTCCAGCTCCGGCTACAGCATTTTCAAATTTCTGGCTCCAACTCCGGCTCTGGCATTTTTTTATGCCCAGCTCCGGCTCCGCTCACCATATATTAATGATTGATAAATCTCTTGAAATTGTACCTTGCTACTCATAGGCCATAGCAGGCAGCCACACAAAACATTTCATCACCATCAAATGATTCATCAGGCTACTTTTTAAAATTTAGACCAAAGCCTGTTGCAGCTATTAATCTAAATTCTAATGACTATAGCTATGCCTTTGTGGCTTTTTTTTATCATTTATTAATAATAATATTACCTACACCTTTCATGACAAAAAAAAATGTTTTACAAAAAGACAAAAAAAAAACCTTTTTCATTTGTATTATAGAATGTTTATTTGGAAAATGTAGCCTTTTAAAAAAATTAAAATAATTTTTATTACTTTTTATACATCTTCATTACATGCCTGTCCTCAGAAATAAAATGGCTTCTGCTAAGTCATCCTTCATTGATGCTCTTAAATCAGATTTCACTATTCTCAGTGCTGAAAAGAGGCGTTCTACACTGACTTGTGTGGGTGGTAGAGCTGATACAATACTAGCTACATTCCTTATAATCTTTGGATATAAGGGTATGACATCGTCAACTGTCAGTTTAGAGGAGCGGTTGTATTTTTCTACTTCCTTTAATTCAGCATAGAATTCTTGCTTGAATTTGGTTATTTTCATCTGTGGAGGATTCTTTAATTCTACTTTGAGACGTTTTGCATTTGATCTATCTATTCTGTCCAAATATTTTGTGAAATCTTCCTCATCATTTGAAGAGGATGATTGGTTGGTAATGCTGCTATCTTCTTCATTCTGGGCATCTGGTTTTTCAGATACCAGCTTTTCCATGCGCAATGCAATGTCATAGAGGGTCTCTTCTCCTTTAGCTTTTTGATCTTCATTTAATAGAACTGTTCATTGGGTCTATGTAAACAGCAGCTAATACAATTGCATTTTCTAATAGTAATACCTCTCTTTTCTTCATCGAAGAAACAATTCCCTCAGCAAGTAGTCCTCCTGTTTGATTGAGACGAAATATTAATTCTTTCCATGTCAACAAGAATTCACCAGAAGTTAATTCTTCTGTTTGAAACTTTTTAGTGACAGCAAAAGGGTAATGAAGCAGAACTTCTAATTGGGTCAATTGCATCCATTCATTTTCAGTTAATGAGACATTTTGATTTGCCAGGTCTTCAAGATGTGGTTTCAGATCAAGCAAATGCTTAATCATCAAATAGGTGCTGCCCCACCGAGTATCTTGATCTAAAATAGCTCCCATACCTGAATGTTTCTTCACAATGGAGTCTATTTTTGGTGTTCTGGCTGCAGTGGCTACCTGTCTGAACTTGCTGATCATAGTTGCTACATGTCGTTCGTTTAATCTATCCCTTATCGCTAACTGCAATGTATGCACAACACAGCACATGTGTTGAATATGAGATAGCATAGTGGCTTCTTCAGCAATATCATCTAGAAGTTCATCATCTTGTTCTGTCACTATCATTTCATTTGCAGAATCAATTTCAGAAATGTCATCTTCATTTTCCATTATTTCCTTAGTAACTGTTCCTCTATTTAGTTTTTCAATAGTGCTTAGCATATTCGAAGCATTGTCAGTGACAATACATAGAACTTGTTTTTTATTTTAAAATCTTGTAAGACAGTTTTGACTAACTTAGAAAGATATTCACTGGTGTGATGTGCATGTGTATTAGGGCAGCCCACTTTTCAATTTTTTTTGAAAAGTATAGGTGATCGTGGTTTTTCCCATTATTTGGCACTATACTAGCACATTGGTACCATTTTTACAAAAATTGATCAATATTTAGGGGTCTCGCATCGACCTTGAAATTACTAGTGTTTTTTTTAAATGCATACTTTTTAACTTTTTACTGAATCAAGATAAATCATTAAGTAGGGATGTTTTCTGAATCCTCTTAATGAGAGAAGTCGTTTGGTGTGCCTGCCAATGTCATACGACTAACGGTTTAAAGGTTGTGCCTGTATACAGGTAATACCAATGTGCTAGTATAGTGCCAAATAATGGGAAAAACCACGATCACCTATACTTTTAAAAAAAATGAGTCACCATACCCGGGCGGAATGTATAATGTATATAGGTAATTAGAAAATGCACTATGCCTGTGCCAGGTACCTAACCTATTTCTTTTTTTGCAGATCATAACATTTTGAAATTCTGTCTGAGTTCCTCATCCTTTGTCATGGACAAATCGATGGCAACCATAACTGGAAGAACTCTTGAAGCTACAAATAGAGAGTCATCAAAAGGAAAGGCGAAAATAACATCACTACCTTCTCTAAGATCGGCCTCGGAAATTTTTTAGTTGGCCAACCGTCGTCCTCCATCAGTGGTAGGAAATTGCCAACAACACGGCAGGTTTTGCAATACTTCTTCAGTGTTATCCAGTCCACTGCTAACAGGAAAGACGCATTCAAAGAAACCGTAAACAACGTCATAAAGTTTTGGAACATGGCCCGCATTAAAATAATCACAAAGCTCAACTGCGAACGGAAGCTAGAGGCATTGTGGAAAGAGTGGCACTTACTCCAAAACGGCAGAAGTTTTCGGACAGTGTGGACAAGCTGTGGGATATCGGAGCATCTGACGCTGTCGAAGATATAAAGAAGAATCGACTGCTGTCCGACAAGGACAAGAAAGGAGACATTGACTTCCACCTCGATCAACGTGGTCCTCGGGTGGCAACGATGAGCGGGAACGATAAAGTTCTCGCTGTAAAAAGAAAGCTACAGGAAGGAAGAAAACATCCTCGCCAGGAGCCGCAAACCTCAAAGTGTGCATACGAAACCGGAGATGAGGCCATGGAGAATGATGATACTGGCATGTCAGGAGAGTCGGAGACAGAACTAGCGTTCCCCCTGCCGAAAGAGCCAAGTGTGTCTGTCAATCTTCCTCGCCGCATCCTTAATGCACCTGCTGTCATGGAAGTGGCTGATCATTTCCGCATGACCAATAATCAGGTGCGTATTGTGTATAGTTTTCATCGATAGCGTCAGTTTTAAAGTGTCCCGTAACCCACATGTATTCTTGACAGTTTCCTTTCCACTTTCCATTCTCTACATAGGTAGTAAGCATTGTGGCTGCTATCACACGTTGGCGGATCCACCAGCAGACCTCAATCAGTTCAGCATCTCGAAAGAAATGGCTCGCCGGGGAAGAGTGTCACATCGCCGTGAAGTGGCGACGGCTGTGAAGGACTCCTTCACGCCACCGAGGCACACTGTTGTCCACTGGGATGGCAAAATGGTCAAGGTCAGTTGATTAAGTTTTCATGGCTATCAATTTAGTAATGAGATTCATGAAGCATAATGTCAATTAAAAAGAGAACTGAATGTGAACAAAAATAGGTTACTTTACAACCATGAAATTGAAATATATGGCATGTGTTTCAGAACTTCCTTGGAACGGCGGAGCACCGCCAAGCAATTCTCATCTCCGGGGCTCCTCATTGCACAGAAGGAAAGTTGCTGTCAGTCCCAGCTGTTGCTTATGGCACCGGACTGTCGCAGGCGCGGGCAGCCATACATGCTCTCGAAGATTGGGGATGTGAGGAGAGCGTCATCGGACTCTGCTTCGACACCACTTCCACCAACACGGGGAGAGTGCAGGGTGCATGACTCCAGATTTGAAAAAGTTTACTGGAGCACAGCTCTGAATTTACTTTTTTTTCCCTTACACCACTAGATAGGTTAATGATAGTAAACTCTTGAATTGATGACATACCAAGTACAAATTGTTTTAGCTAAACATAATAATACAATAATGTACAGTTTATACACCTTAAGTGTATTGTAACAAATATTTTCTTTTGAATTAAAATGTTCCTCCCAGTTTTGCTTCTTTGAATATTTGTTCTTGCATTGACCACAAAAGTAACCCCTTTTAACACCCTCACTTTTCTCTCCAACTTCATCAATATTAGGATCCATTATTGATTATTGACTACCTGAAAAAATACAAAATAAGTAAAAGTTAGTAAATATAGTATGGTAAAAGTGAGTAAAAGTAAGTAAATATAGTACAATGAAAGTAAGTAAAAGTAAGTGCTTTAAACTTAGTAAAAGTAAGGAAGAGTAAGTAAAAGTAGGTAAGTTAAAGTAAGTAAAAGTAAGTTTAAACTTAACTAAACTTTTCAATTCTAGAGTCATGGTGGATTACTTAAAACTGCACAAGTAATTATCTGGCCAATTTATCAAACCTGGCCGAGATCAATGGAACATAGTCCAATCCTGATAATTTTATATTAAAAAAATATACGTTTTATAAAATTTTAATTATCAAAACATTGAAGCTTAACAAAAAATAAAAATAATTGTTAAATATGGAATTACCAACTAAACTTAAAATAACTAAATTTGTAATTAAAAAAATTGGTTTGTACAAGAACGTATACGCAAAAAAATTGCATAACGTCTAGCGGATGAACAAAACCCAAACCCAAATTTACTTTTTCTCATGGTCAAATTTACTGGAGCAATGCTCCCAAGATCCCAGGAATCTGGAGTCATGGCAGGGTGCAGTTGTCCGGCTGGAAAACATGCACGTGCGACCGCTACTCCAGCTGGGATGCCGTCATTACGTCCTAGAGCTTATCGTGGGGGCAGTAGCCGTCACCCTGCTCGGAAGGACTACAGCACCAACTGATCCTTTGTTTCAGCAGTTGAAGAGAAGGTTAGTTCATTTTTTGTGCAAGGTAAAGTTAGGACACACATGATATTCCACTAGTTTATAAAACAGCAAGCCAAACCGGAACTTCAGTTTTTTCTCACACAATTTTCTTGTTTATTATTTTTGAAGATGGGACAAGCTCGATCTCTCGACATACTGCAAGCTGCAGGTCGAGAATCTAGCAGAGAGTACGTGGCTAATAGAACTCCGGGACGCGGCAGTCAGCTTCCTGAGCACAGCTTCTGGTTTCGTCAGAGACGATTACCGGGAAGTGGCAGAGATCACGCTCCTGGTACTCGGGACACAACCACGCCGTGGCATTCACCTCATGCGCCCAGGAGCCTACCACCACGCAAGATGGATGGCTAAAGTTAGTATTTTCAAACAAAAATAATCTAGAGATAAGTTTAAATGTTATTCAAAGATAAACATTTCATTATAAAGCAAACAAAGTAATTGGTAACAATAAACCTGTCTTACTTACAATGGTGCCTATTCTGTTTCAGGTCATCTACTACACAAAACTGCTGATGTTCAGTAGGCAGCAGGAGCTCGACGCCGAGCTGGTCGACAAACTGCACAGGATCGTGGTGTTCATCGCTCTTCTGTACGTACCAGCTTGGTTGGCGGCCCCTGTAGCAGCTGATGCGCCGTTGAATGACCTGGTACTATACCAGCGTTTTCTGAGGTATAGGGCAGTGGACCGCGAGGTGGCAGAAGCGTCACTGGCAGTGATGAGGCTGCACTTCTGGTATCTGAGGCCTCAGACCGTCATCTTCGCTCTATGCAGCAACAAGGATGGCACTGTGAAGCAACAGATGGCAGAGAAGCTGTCCCACCTCCCTGTACCCAAAGACTTCACATACGAGAATGTCTCAGTCGACGAGATGACGCTACTCCCCGACCTGATCGACGAGTCCTCCTGGTTCTTATTTGCAGGTCTGAAGATGTATGGGTCTTCGTGGCTCACCCTGCCAACTGATAAGTGGGACGAGAATGAGGACTTTTGTCGTCTGAAGGATGTTATCTCTAATCTCCAGGTCACCAATGACATCGCTGAAAGAGGAGTCCAACTGATACAAGACTATGCAAACACGGCGGTCACAAAGGACGAGGCACAGCTGCAGGATTTTCTGCAAGTGGTGGAAAAGAACCGGAAAGAGCTCGGCGACTTCAAGAAGTCATCACTCGCCACGATGACATAGCACAGAGGGACAACGTTGCAGGCAGTGACGTATGATAGTGGTCAATACAATGCAAAAGTGATTGTTTAAGTTATTGTTTTTCTTCCTTCCTTATTTGTCTGCTATTTGCTGATTTTTTTGAAAAGTATAGGTGATTGTGGTTTTCCCCATTATTTGGTACTATACTAGCACATTGGTATTACCTGTATACAGGCACAACCTTTAAACCGTTAGTCGTATGACATTGGAAGGCACACCAAACGACTTCTCTCATGAAGAGGATTCAGAAAACATCCCTACTTAATGATTTATCTTGATTCAGTAAAAAGTTAAAAGTATGCATTTTTAAAAAAAAACTCGTAATTTCAAGGTCGATGCGAGACCCCTAAATATTGATCAATTTTTGTAAAAATGGCACCAATGTGCTAGTATAGTGCCAAATAATGGGAAAAACTACGATAACCTATACTTTTAAAAAAAAATTGAAAAGTGGGCCACCCTAATGTGTATTCCTTACTGCCAGTGTCCGAGTCACCTTTTTATTGAGTCATCTATATATCTCACATTAATGGCAAAATAATTAACTCTATGGCGACTGCATCCATCCATTTTGAGGAACACAAAGCGCTCCTTAAGAGTTCTTTGAAGTTCCCCCTTTTTGTAATCACAATCTTTCTAATGCTCTTTCTATCCAAAGAAACTTGGAGTTTACTGGCCATTTCTCCATTAAGACCTAAAAAAGCTGGTGTTGAGAAAAAAGATAAAGGTATACTATTTTTTACCACCATTTATTTCTATGATGTACTTCTTGAATTTATCTGAGGTCATATTTACAGTAACTTTATTACTAGGAAAGAAACTTGTTAATGGTGACATTTGCAATTGTCCCCCAGGACAAATTTTACTTTTAGTTGAGGTGGATGCTTGACTTACTTCACTGTCTTTCTTATTAACAATTTCTAAAATTTTTGGATGAAATCGTTGTAGATGTCTTTTTAAATTTGATGTCTTGCCAGTCTGGGTTGGTACTTTTGTATCATAGTTTGTACAAGAACTAATTTTAGTTTCACATAATTGTTCATCATTATTTTCTTTCTTACAGTGACAAATGAAATATTTTCCATCTGTAGAAACTGTGAAGTATTCAAATAATGCGGACTTTGTTTGACTTTGAGATCTAGTTGTCATTATGAAAGGGCTCCAAAAAAGAAGAATGAAACTTAATATTTTCAATTTTTTAAAATTAAGCTTACTAGTTTAAGTTTCTAAAAAAATAACTGGCTCCAGCTCCAGCTCCAACTCCAACTCCAGCATTGCTTCAAGCTCCAGCTCCTGGCTCCGGCTCCAGCTCCACAGCCCTGTTCTCAACCATGTTCAGTGAAAAGTTTTCATAAATTGATGAGTTACTATATATATATATGATACAACTCGGAGTGCCCCCCACCCCTGAGATAACTTTTATGGAGTGTACACAGACCTAATGTGCATGGAACAAGGAATTGGGATAATGAAATCTACAGTAATCCAAGTAAGTAATGGTAAATGCAAATCAGGGCTGTGGAGCTGGAGCTGGAGCCGGACCCAGGAGCTGGAGCTTGAAGCAATTTTGGTGAGTGGAGCTGGAGTTGGAGCTGGAGTTGGAGCTGGAGCTGGAGCTGGAGCCAGTTATTTTTGGGAAGCTGGAGCTGGAGCTGATAAAAAATGTGTCAGCTCCGGCTCCAGCCCAATACAGAGAGTTCATATTTAGATACAAACTTTTTTATGCTATTTTTTTTTTATTTTGAATGATTTCTAATTGGACTTAATTTTTTTCAGGAAATGTGTTAATTTTTAGAAACAAACTAGTAAGCTTAATTTTTAAAAAACTGAAAATATTAAGTTTCATTCTTCTTTTTTTGAGCCCTTTCATAATGACAACTAGATCTCAAAGTCAAACAAAGTCCACATTATTTGAATACTTCACAGTTTCTACAGATGGAAAATATTTCATTTGTCACTGTAAGAAAGAAAATAATAATGAACAATTATGTGAAACTAAAATTAGTTCTTGTACAAGCTATGAATGATACAAAAGTACCAACCCAGACTGGCAAGACATCAAATTAAAGAGACATCTACAACGATTTCATCCAAAAATTTTAGAAATTGTTAAGAAAGACAGTGAAGCAAGTCAAGCATCCACCTCAACTAAAAGTAAAATTTGTCCTGGGGTACAATTGCAAATGTCACCATTAACAAGTTTCTTTCCTAGTAATAAAGTTACTGTAATATGACCTTAGATAAATTCAAGTAGTACATCATAGAAATGGTGGTAAAAATAGTATACCTTTATCTTTTTTCTCAACACCAGCTTTTTTAGGTCTTAATGGAGAAATGGCCAGTAAACTCCAAGTTTCTTTGGATAGAAATAGCATTAGAAAGATTGTGATTGAAGATGCCACACACAAAAAGGAGGAACTTCAAAGAACTCTTAAGGAGCGCTTTGTGTTCCTCAAAATGGATGGATGCACTCACCATAGAGTTAATTATTTTGCCATTAATGTGATATATATAGATGACAACAATAAAAAGGTGACTCGGACACTGGCAGTAAGGAATACACATGCACATCACACCAGTGAATATCTTTCTAAGTTAGTCGAAACTGTCTTACAAGATTTTAAAATAAAAAAGAACAAGTTCTATGTATTGTCACTGACAATGCTTCGAATATGCTAAGCACTATTGAAAAACTAAATTGAGGGACAGTTACTAAGGAAATAATGGAAAATGAAGATGACATTTCTGAAATTGATTCTGCAAATGAAATGATAGTGACAGAACAAGATGATGAACTTCTTCAGCAATATCATCTAGAAGCCACTATGCTATCTCATATTCAACACATGTGCTGTGTTGTGCATACATTGCAGTTAGCGATAAGGGATGGATTAAAAGAATGACATGTAGCAACTATGATCAGCAAGTTCAGACAGGAAGCCACTTCAGCCAGAACACCAAAAATAGACTCCATTGTGAAGAAACATTCAGGTATGGGAGCTATTTTAGATCAAGATACTCGGTGGGGCAGCACCTATTTGATGATTAAGCATTTGCTTGATCTGAAACCACATCTTGAAGACCTGGCAAATCAAATGTCTCATTAACTGAAAATGAATGGATGCAATTGACCCAATTAGAAGTTCTGCTTCGTTACCCTTTTGCTGTCACTAAAAAGTTTCAAACAGAAGAATTAACTTCTGGTGAATTCTTGTTGGCATGGAAAGAATTAATATTTCGTCTCAATCAAACAGGAGGACTACTTGCTGAGGGAATTGTTTCTTCGATGAAGAAAAGAGAGGTATTACTATTAGAAAATGCAATTGTATTAGCTGCTGTTTACATAGACCCAATGAACAGTTCTATTAAATGAAGATCAAAAAGCTAAAGGAGAAGAGACCCTCTATGACATTGCATTGCGCATGGAAAAGCTGGTATCTGAAAAACCAGATGCCCAGAATGAAGAAGATAGCAGCATTACCAACCAATCATCCTCTTCAATGATGAGGAAGATTTCACAAAATATTTGGACAGAATAGATAGATCAAATGCAAATGTCTCAAAGTAGAATTAAAGAATCCTCCACAGATGAAATAACCAAATTCAAGCAAGAATTCTATGCTGAATTAAAGGAAGTAGAAAAATACAACCGCTCCTCTAAACTGACAGTTGACAATGTCATACCCTTATATCCAAAGATTATAAGGAATGTAGCTAGTATTGTATCAGCTCTACCACCCACACAAGTCAGTAGAACGCCTCTTTTCAGCACTGAGAATAGTGAAATCTGATTTAAGAGCATCAATGAAGGATGACTTAGCAGAAGCCATTTTTATTTCTGAGGACAGGCATGTAATGAAGATGTATAAAAAGTAATAAAAATTATTTTAATTTTTTTAAAAGGCTACATTTTTCCAAATAAACATTCTATAATACAACGAAAAAGGTTTTTTTTTTTGTCTTTTTGTAAACATTTTTTTTTTGTCATGAAAGGTGTAGGTAATATATTATTAATAAATGATAAAAAAAAGCCACAAAGGCATAGCTATAGTCATTAGAATTTAGATTTAATAGCTGCAACAGGCTTTTGGTCTAAATTTTAAAAAGTAGCCTGATGAATCATGTGATGGTGATGAAATGTTTTGTGTGGGCTGCCTGCTATGGCCTATGAGTAGCAAGGTACAATTTTCAAGAGATTATCATCATTAATATATGGTGAGAGGACTGGAGCCGGAGCCGGAGCTGGGCATAAAAAATGCTGGAGCCGGAGGTTGGAGCCAGAATTTGAAAATGCTGTAGCCGGAGCTGGAGCTTAAGATTTTGGTTGCCAGCTCCACAGCCTGGTTGAGAAGGACAAGTAGTCCCTGAGAAGCTGTGTGCCTGTCTGGCAACATGCAATACATACATATATCTACAGTAACTCCTATGTGGTCTCTCTTCCACTCAGTTATCAGCCACCTGCCATCTTATTTGTGTGTTCATGCAGCAGCTTGGCAAACTATTATATTGTGATTTATCTGTGTCATCTATGTCATAATGATGGACCCATGTCTCATCTCCTGTCACAATGCTGTGCAGAAATTCATCATTTTTGAAGCGCTGCAGATTTTCTTGGCAAATGCATAGTCTCAGTTTTCATCTTGACAGCAAGCATGCAAGGCACCCATCTGGCACAGACCTTTCAGTAACTGAGAATATTGATAATGTGTCCCACTCAGTCTTTGGAGATATCAAGCATTGCAGCAATTTCATTTTGTTTAATGCAATGACTTCCATAATCAGTTTGTCAATGTAGTTCTGAGGACTCTCATCAGTTGCTGTTACAAGCCTTCCCCTTCACAGTTTGTCTTGCAAATCTTCTTGCCCTGCTTCTCCTTCTTTACACTGCCTTGCTCAATGTTGAATGGTACTCACATCAACCCACTGTTTTCCATACACAGCTTGCATTCACTGATAATGTCTCATGGGAGCAACACTTTTCATGGTCAAAAATTCAATTATGGCACATTACTTGAAGCGAATGTCTTTACTCCTTTCCCATTGTAATTAATACTGAAACCAACATGTGAAATGAGTGTAGGCTATAACACAAAACTGGTTTATCTGGTTACTTCTACACATCTACAGTCAACACAATCTAGAATGAGATAGGGATATCAAGTTACAACACAAAAGTTTTATCTGGCTACCTCTACACAATCCAGAATTATTCAAATGGAGGCATTACTTTTCAGCCCACCCTCATAACTAACCAAACTAGAATGATCACCTAACCCAGATGTACAAGTCACCCTAATTGGCCTGCAGTATGTAATGGATGGATCACTGAAATTTGGTGTCCCTGCTTAATATTATCCACATAGTCTATGAGCTAGGGGGCATGGTCAGCCCCATGCAGAGGGATAAAGGCTCATTCTGGTTTCTGGCAAAGTCTGGATCCCTAAAGATGGAAAATAGGTACAGTAATAGTAATGCACAATTCTTTGCCTTTTCTGTTGTATCACCACAGGCATGTGAGGCTGGGCCTCCTCTGTTTTTATCACTAAAAACTATGAGAGAGGATTTTATTGATAGTATTAATTCCATATAATCATGACATGCAGAAAGTAGGGCATCTAACACTTTGTAATCTATTCTATTTATATAGCATATACGGTATTATCAACAATTTTGGGCCTCTCTACTCTCCCTGACCACCAGCTGACACTGCTGTACTGTAGGGTCTTTATATTAATCTTCTATAAAATCTTTATTGATTAAGTCATAGTTAGTGATGTAAAAAAACGTTTTTTTTATTTTTTTCTATTTTTTTTGTTTTTTTTAATAATTAATATAGATATTGCCAATTTAATTATAAGGTATACTTTTGCAATGATATATATTATAAAAAAATAAATAAATAAATATAAATAGGCCATATGGTACCAGTATAGAATGTCCTTTTCAGCCTATTTACAGAAAAAACTGGCCTCTTTCTTGCACTGAAAGTCTTGTATCTTGAGATCTATTAAACTTGCGAGAACACTGGCTGGGAGCTGACTGCCCATTGTCCAACCTTTCCAGGACTCTCCCATCCATTCCTCGGATTTTGAATCTCCCACTTAACTATCCTTTAGACCCGCAATGACATATTCCCCCCCCCCCACGAGACCATCCATATATATATATACATACACATACACCCATATACATATATACCAATATATACATAATACTTATATACACATTTATATCTTTGTATACCCCATACACATGCATACATCCAGAATTCCAGATACATACGCATGCATACTCACATATATACCTACACAAACTCATACACCTCTATTTCGCCCTTTCATTACCTCCGAGATCATTTAGCACATACAGTAATATCCATACAGCCAAAAGAACCAATTAAGCACAGACAGAGCAGCAAAGCTAGTATTTATATCCCAAAATGCAAAATTCCAAGAAAGTGAAGTAAAACATGGTGCTACATTGGCTTCGTCAACATCCAAATCTGCAATAAATACCAGTACCTGTGATATTGAAACTATTTGCTTTAATCAATCTAGTGATAATGATTCTTCAATGGAAATAGAATCAGATAATGAAAGTTAAACAGCATTAGGTTAACACAAAGGTTAAAGAAAGATGAATATTTATATTTTTTTATTTTTCTATTTGGAATATATATTATATATTAATATATATATATATTATATATATCTATCTATATATATACACACACACACACCACTGGTATTCTTGCCAATTACAATTATATCTATTGTTTTATACCAGTATTATGGATATTATACCAGTACCTGTGATATTGAAACTAGCATATATGCTCACCCAATCTAGTGATGATTCTTCCATGGAAATGAAGGTTAACCAACATTAGGTTAACAAAAAGGTTCAAAAAAAGGTGAATATTTTTTTTTCGATCTGGAATATATATACTGGTACTCTTGCCAATCACAATTTATGTATATTGTTTGAAATGAGGAAGAATGTTTTATGTTCTAGTTAAAAAATATAGGTATATACATATAAAAAATGAGGGTTTGTTTTTCCTTTCTATTATATACTTGTGTGATTCAGTTTTTCTAAAAGATGACATATACATATACTAGGTATAACCGTATAAGCATGTAGTATAGTAAATTATAGGTAATACTAATATACTTATTAGATTAAAGGAAGAAAAATATGGAATAAGTTTAAAACAATAAAAAACAATAAAAAACAAAAAAAACAGACTATCTTCGTTTTAAAAACAAAAAAATGACAAAACAAAACAAAAAAACGACAATAAAAAACGACTCACATCACTAGACCTATAGTACAACTCAAACCCTGTTAATTCAACACTTTCAGGGCTCTACCCTTCTTGAATAATCTGGAAGGTACAAATTAACTGGACAGTATGAAATCAATTGGATATTTTGAACTTTATACAAAGTATCAAAGTATTTGTATACGAATTTGTTGGGTATTTAACATTTAAAGACTGTGTGGTGTATTTCTTAAATCTACTGTCCAGTAACTAAACTATACTGTATAAATTAATTGCAAAGTTTTAATTTCTTCATAATAGTAATATTGTACAATATGTACATTATTAATGTTTAGTTTAGTTATTGGTCTTATGATGCATCATAGTGGTGATAACTATCTATTCCAAATAGCCACAAATTAATTTCATATTCCAGGCATGAACTAGGTATCACATGTAAGGCCACCATGGATGCATGGGTACAATTTGTACAACTATCTGATTATTTGTACATTGGTACCAAAAAGTTGAAATTCCTTGGATATTTCAAAGGGTTGAGAAATGTGTGTGAATTAACCCAAAGTACAAAATAATGGGATTCAAATTAGTGATGGGACGATTAATCAGAATCAAGTATTTTTCAGGAATCAGAATCGGAATCGAGAGAATTGTACCATGATTTCCGATTCTTAAAACGATTCTTTAACTTTTAATAACAAAATTAATTAATTTATTATCTTTTCAAAGAGAGGTGGCGGTAGCAAAAGTGATACGAAAGGAAAGTGGAAGGTGTGTGGGGGTTTTCGTTTAACGGTTTAACCAGTTTTGCAATGTAAACCTTTAAAATTTAAATGAAAGAGGATAACAAAAATTTTATTTTTATTGTATTGTAGCTATACATTAAAACGTATATCCATGATGTGTAATCAAGAGATTTAAAATGAATTGTTAACTCTTACAGTTGATTTTTATTTTTAAACCAATCTATTATATTTATAATTTATACTACCATACTCATAATGTAAATAGTTAATCTTACCAGAGTAAAATATGACAATTTCCAGAAAAACAAGTTTAGAATTATATTTAAAAATATTGAGATCGGAATCGAGACTTTTTAGTGGTATCGGAATCGGAATCGTTAAAAATTTTGGTATCGTCCCATCACTAGTTCAAATGTATTAAAATTAATAGCTAAGCTAGTCAAGCACATGCATTTACCAATGCAGCAAACATCACTCCATTATCTTCAATGGTTTGCCATTGGTACTTTAGTTTACTTTCTCTTAATACACAATTTGCAAGAACAGAAGGGCCTTGACATGTTTGATTTCACTATTATGCAAGGACCCTACTCCTATCAGAAATTCATTATCTGTGAGAAAAATTCAGTCTTATGCAGCATCTTTGGCCCATCGAGGGGCTCCACTATGTAAAAACTGCCTGTACATTGGCAACAACCATTTTTACAAAACTAATTATCAATTTAAAACTAAAGATAGAATCTCTGGATCCAGAGGATCAGTCATAATAGGCTACTATCCACAAATATGTTACACTCCATATCTATTTATAACTGACATGCAAATATATCAGATCAAAAGAATCCAGTCAATTTCATTACAGTACCCATCAAATACCAGTACCTTGCCAACCAAAAATAAGTCACAGTCCATATCAATTGCAGACCAAGTCACAATTTACAACCATATACATTACAACATATATACTTAGGAGGAAAAGTGTATGTGTGGCTGTAAAGACTGTATAGTAATGTAGAAATGTGTGCACACCCATTTTGGGTCTCCATTTAAAGGTGTTTGAGGGGCAAGTGAAGATCATGAGTTTTTCAATACCTCACAGTACTATGGGGGGGCATCACTCAGCAGAGGAATCTCTTAAATTGGGTGTGTAAGGACAGAGTATCCCCTAACCCAAGATGCTGCCTCCTAAATCCCAAACATTTGTGTTGAGCTGTGGGATCTATCACCTAAATGCACATAATATATATGAAATAAACTAGTTACCATTCATGCAATAAAAATGGCTTAAACACTATCACCAGATGTCCCTTGCAGACATCAAACTATCTAACCTTCTTTTGAAAGAATCAAGTATATCTGAAGTCACCACTTCTTCTGTCAGACTGTTCCAAAACTTAATTACTCTGTTTGTGGGTTCCATGTCAACTCAGCCACAAAATGGCACTTTTTGCACTCACCCCTTTCAATTTTGCTCATACTTGGCACAATAGCAGATATACATGCCAAACTTAAATTCCCAAATTATTAGAGCTGACTGACCTTTGGTTACTGAGATACAAGGTCACAAAGTTGTGACATTTTGACCTTTTTTGTGTTAAATGACTATTTTCAAAATGGTGTAACTAAAAAACTATTAAAGCTAGAGCATTGATTTTGGTCTCATTTTAAAGCTCTTTAGTAGCCCCTTGTTTATTGTCTCTTGTTAAATATCTCTACTGTGAAAAATAAAAAAATCCCTTCAAAAGTTGACCTTTGACCTTGAATAAAAAAAAAATACCTTCTCCTAAAAAATTCAATTTTTTTACATTAATACCTTGAGTCATGTACAACAAAATCCCAAGAAGCTGTAAGTGGCTGATAACTAGTTCAATGTATAAAAAATAAATGAAGTTGGCATCATTCTTCAATTTTAGATTTTTTTTGTCAGTTCATTTATTTAAAAGTTCTGTTCTGATATAGTGTCAGTGAAGACTTAGTTCAACTTAACATTATTAGTTCAAAAACCTTTTTGTGACCTGTGCCAAAAGAAGTCTTTTAAAAGACAACCAGGGTTAAACCCCTCGACAGCCCCAAATCTACTGGAGTAGCGCTGATCCAAAGGCCCAACTAGTATATAAGTACTGTCAACTTTACAGAGTTGACTCCTGACTTCAAGTTAAAGTTAATTTATTTTTACTAAATACATGTATAAAAATTTATTTAATAATTCATTAATTGTTCATTGTTTTCTTTTCAGGATTTTCTTTGTGCTTTTGTGATTTCAGAGTACAAACATGGAACATTTAAAACTGAAACAGAAGTGTGCTGATCCTTTGCTGCGTCACAAAGGTCAGTGTCGAAAGAAGAGTTTGAGAATTGTACCACAGGAACTTGTAAATAAGTTTCCCGATCTGCACTTAACACTACATCACAGACTTTGTAAGCAGTGTAGAGAACATCTTGAGTCCTTGCCTGAGAAAGGAATAGGCACTTTGAATTCAGACATAAATGATGATTCTTCTTGTAGTAGTGAACCACCTGAAGATCTTGAGAAAATTGAAAATGTTGACAATAGTGATGCATCAACTTCAGAGCAAAACCATGAGATGTGTACTTTGAATGCTTCTTTTGTTTCAATTGGTGAATCACCCATAAAAAAGAGAAAGCTTGTAGAGCAAAAGTCATATGGAGCTAAAAAACTAAGCAAGGTGACAGAGACAGTTAAGAAGAGAATGGAAACAGTTGCAGGAAAAGAGATTTCTGACTCACAATTTAAGGAGCCATCTGGAGATGTAGACTGTTTAGAAATAATAAATCAACTCAAGGAAAAATTCAAAAATGAAAATACTAAAAGAAGTGATAAAATAAAAATCCTCACTGTATTGCCCAAAAGTTGGAGCATTAGGAAAATTGCTTCAGAATTTAACACAACAAGGCATACAGCATCTATTGCTAAAAAAATAGTTGAAGAAAAAGGTGTCCTTTCAGACCCAAATCCAAAGGGTGGGAAAAGAATTAAACAGGATACTGTTGACGCTATTAAAGCATTTTATCTTTCAGAAGACATCAGTAGAACAATGCCAGGAAAGAAAGACTATTGTAGTATCATTGACAATGAAAGAGGAAGGATACATTTGCAAAAGCATCTTTTACTTTGCAATTTAAAAGAAGCCTATCATATTTTCAAAGAAAGAAATCCTTTGGTTAAGGTGGGATTCAGTAAATTTGCAGAATTGCGTCCAAAGCAGTGTGTTATTGCTGGAGCAACAGGAACTCACTCAGTATGTGTCTGTACAATTCATCAGAATGCCAAACTTATGTTTGTAGGAGCTGAATTAGAAAAACTAACTGCAAATGATGACACACCTATTAAGAATGTACGTCATTGTGTTGCCTTTATGGAATGCAATCCTGCCTCACAGAAATGCTGCCTCAGACAATGTGAACAATGTGGAGATCCATCAGATTTAAAAAACAGACTACTGGACATATTTACAAACAACTTCATTGATATCATAAATTTTAAAAAGTGGACCAATACAGATCGGTCAAATCTTGAATCAGTAGAACTGAATACAGATGAATATATTGACCAATTCTGTAACCAACTGAAAGAATACCAGATACATGACTTCAAGACAAAGATGCAAGCAACTTATTACCGTGAAACAAAAATGTCTTTGAAAGATGGTGAGGTCCTTGCTGTGTGTGATTTTGCTGAAAATTATTCCTTTATTCTTCAAGATGAGGTTCAGAGCTTTCACTGGAACAATGAGATGGCTACTCTACATCCATTTGTTATTTACTATAAAAAGGAAGATGAGATTGCTCACCTTAGCTTTGTTATTATTTCAGAGTGTAACATCCATAACACAGTTGCTGTACATTTGTTTCAAAAGCATCTGATAAAATTCCTAAAAGATAATATCTCATCCATCGGTTCCATCCACAAAATAATTTACTTTTCAGATGGGTGTGCAGGACAGTATAAGAACTGCAAAAACTTTTTGAATCTTTGCCATCACAGAGATGATTTTGGAATTGAGGCAGAATGGAATTTTTTTGCAACAAGTCATGGAAAGGGACCCTGTGATGGTGTTGGAGGCACAGTTAAGAGATTAGCTGCAAAAGCTAGTCTACAACGACCTTATGATGAACAGATCCTTACTGCAGAACAGTTATATACATTTGCAAGTGAAAATATTGTAAATATAAAATGTCATTTTTCAACCAATAAAGAGCATGAAGAGGAAAGCCAACTTCTCCAAGAAAGACACTCAACTGCAAGGACTATTGCTGGTACACAGAAATTACACCATTTACAGCCAGTTTCATTGACTTCTCTTAAGGTTAAACATTATTCATTATCAGATTATTCAAATATTGAGAAAGTTACTGAAAAGGAAGAAGTTGTGACTGAGGAGAAAATACATGGTTTTGTTACTGCTGCATATGATGGCCATTGGTGGGTGGCATATGTGCTGGAAAAGATACCAGAGAATAGAGAAGTAAAAGTCACATTCCTTCATCCTCATGGCCCAAACCCATCATTTGTGTATCCTGGTCGACCAGATGAATTAATCTTACCATATTCAGATATTCTAACACAAGTTGAGGCATCTACTACTAATGGACGAACATACAGGATTTGCAAAGAAGTTACTTTGAAGGCATCCAAAGCTTTGGCAGATCTACAGCACAGAAAGGTAAGAATTCAAAATTAAAATGGTCATGTAACTATATATACACTGCATACATTTTAAGTTGTGATAAATGGAAATCAATGAGCACTATACCTATACATATTGTATGTACATTTTAATATGTTACTTGTATTTGTTAATTAGGTAGCTATCTAGGTATACATTAAAAATTGTTTTCTCTTCTAGAAATCACAATAAATTGGGTGGCCCACAAGAATCTTGTCAACTACTGAAAACCATCACATACATGCACAACATACAGGTGAGGTGGGTAAAGAACAAATATTTAAAAATAAGCATTTGCTTGTTTGTAGAAGGCTGCAGATAGTATGTAGATATGGGTTGTATTTGTAAGAGATTGAGCTGACCTTAGACAAAAATGGTTACTGACATACAAGGTCACAAAGTCATGACTTTTTGACAATTTTTGTATAAAATGACTTTTTTCAAAATGTTGCTTGAATTCATTATTTTTTATACATTGAACTAGTTATCAGCCACTTACAGCTTCTTGGGATTTTGTTGTACATGACTCAAGGTATTAATGTAAAAAAATTGAATTTTTTAGGAGAAGGTATTTTTTTTTTATTCAAGGTCAAAGGTCAACTTTTGAAGGGATTTTTTTATTTTTCACAGTAGAGATATTTAACAAGAGACAATAAACAAGGGGCTACTAAAGAGCTTTAAAATGAGACCAAAATCAATGCTCTAGCTTTAATAGTTTTTAGTTACACGTTTTGAAAATAGTCATTTAACGCAAAAAAGGTCAAAATGTCACAACTTTGTGACCTTGTATCTCAGTAACCAAAGGTCAGTCAGCTCTAATAATTTGGGAATTTAAGTTTGGCATGTATATCTGCTATTGTGCCAAGTATGAGCAAAATTGAAAAGGGTGAGTGTTTTAGGTGACTGACTTGACATGGAAACAAGTCACCTAAATGGCCATTTAGGTGACACTGCTGGCTATATTACTTACTAGCTCAAAGTGATCTGTATAATACTGTAAGTGTAATAAAATTACTAAAATAATCGGATCTTTTCTGTTTGACTACCGCCATTGAAACATAATTAAACTTTTTATACTTTATATTTTAACTGAAATGTCTTGATGATACAAAATAAGTTACTTTATAAAAAAGCTTTTCTTAATTTCCCCTTCAAATTTTCTTATAAACAATTTTATTTACTTTCAAGATCCATGCTTAATTTTTAAGTTTTAATCGTGTACTCAGAAAAATAAGGGGATCACCTGAAGATCAGGGCCTCTAGCCTTCTTTAGTTAGCTTTATAAGGCTAACTAACAAAAATATCACGACCTAACCTAACCAATCATCAAGGTCGCACAGTTGACCTAACAATTGGTTAGGTTAGGTCATGATATTTTCGTTAGTTAGCCTTATAAGGCTAAGTAAAGAAGGCTGGGGGCAATCAAACGGAAAAGATCCAAATAATCTTACAATTTGTTAATCTTGAGAAGTAATATAAGAATAGGGTTGCCAACTCCATGAAGTTTGAAAAAAAGAACAAGAACATCAATTCCAAAATACTGTCTACAAGGTTAGGGATAGTAGTAAAATTTTATTTATAATTATTACAATTTATACTACATACTTTTTTATTGCATATTTTCTTAAAGTAAATATTTTTATTAATATATAGATATTGACCCATTGAGTCATGCATTGACAAAATTTATGATGATAATATTTATTTTTAAATTTATACTTTTCCGCTACACGGAACGTTAACATTTAAGTGAAGAAATGAATTTATAAAATGTTACTCGACTTAAGACTTTATAATTATTTCCTTTTAAACAAAAGTTTTGTTATAAAACTGTTGTTTGGAACAAGATTGTCATCAGAAAAGGACAAATGGCATCCTTTCCAAACTCAAGAAAGGACAAGGACAAAAATCTATAAAAAAGGACTGTCCTTTTCAAAAAAGGACGGTTGGCAACCCTATAATAAGAAACAGGTATAGAAAGCATTTCCCTAAGCGAGATTTATCTAAAAATATATTATCTCACAAATCAAAAACTTCCGCTTCAAACATAGAAAAGTAGCAAATAATCATAATAGGTAGCCCAAAAAGTTTTTGAAGTAGCCCAAATTACAAAAAAAGTCGCCCAATCTGGCAACCCTGCCTAGGCACGTCCGATGGAAGCACGAGGACTCGGTGTCGTGCAAATGAACCCCAAAATCTATCTAAATACTAAGTTAAATTAGGCTTAAAGCTTTTGATAGGGGAAGGGGGATCTCAAAAATGAGTGATTTGCGACGGAAACGGACACCAAATTCGAATGAATCGCATCAAAAAACATAGGAAAAACAAGTTTCATGTTCAAAACGAATTGGGGCCGAAACTGCAAATTTGTCGGTTTGTTCTAAGTTAGGCTAGGTTGAGGCAAAACTTAAGAATCCAGATGCAATTCCAAGACAGCCCAGAACAGCTTAGGGTAATTATATAGAAAATGGCGCAACCCGAAGTATGATGTAAAAAACATTTTATTAGGTCAATTTCGATGTGCTGAAGCCAAATCTGTTAACCATTTGGTGTGCAAATGCTTCAAATTAGAGTAAATGTTATTTATATTTTACTCTTATTTTGAAGCATTTGCCTAAAAAATGGCTAACAAATTAGGCTTAAGCACATGAAAACTAACCTAACCTAACCTAAGAGTAAAATAATCAAATCAACTTACCTTTAACTTAAACATTGGGAGGATACAACTTTGCCGCAGCTTTGAGGAAAAAATGAAGTCTCTGATCACTAGGGACGTTATGTAAAAATAAATATCTAGCAAAATGATTTGATTATTTTACTCTTAGGTTAGGTTAGTTTTCATGTGCTTAAGCCTAATTTGTTAGCCATTTTTTAAGCAAATGCTTCAAAATAAGAGTAAAATATAAATAACATTTACTCTAATTTGAAGCATTTGCACACCAAATGGTTAACAGATTTGGCTTCAGCACATCGAAATTGACCTAATAAAATGTTTTTTACATCATACTTCGGGTTGCGCCGTTTTCTATATAATTACCCAGCTTAGTAATATGTTAAATCAAGTTAGGTTAAACTGGATTAGATAGGTTAATAATTAGAACCATATGGACTCTGAACTGCGTCTGGATTCGTAAGCTTCACCAATTAGGGCTATGCAACAACCATGAACATATTCTAGCATTCTTCATTGCAGGCCTATAGTTATAAACAGAATACAACTCTACACAAAAGCCGATTGCATTCTGGTCGAGTCCCTACGTAGCATTTAAAAGGTCTGTCATACTTCGGCCAACTGTCCTAACCCCATCCCCAGCAAGCCTACCTTTTTCAGATGCATATCTAATTGTTTGGAATTATACCTAATTAGGCCTAGCAGACAAATTTAAATTCGAGGGAAAAGGCAAGGCAGCCCGGAAGGGGAACATTGGCGAGGTCGCTGTTCATAATTTATTCATCTCGATCACGGGTTCCTTGATTGATTGATTATGCCATGGTGCTTAAAACCTAAAAAATTATTTGCACCTGCAAGCCACCAGAAAGAACGAATTTCCAAAACCCCTTCATTTGTAGGTCTCCACTCCACTAACACTCAGAAACGGAAACCACAACAAAGTGAACTACAAACAAACATAAGGAACTAACCCTGCAGGTGCTGTCGATAAGGTAAGAACGTAGCAGTGAAAGTAGAGGAAAGGGGAGGAAACTTTTGCCAAGGAGAGGCTTCCCTCAGAAAATTAAAAAGCAAAGTAGGGTCCTCATTATCATTATTTGCACTAGTTCTTTAGGTTACTGCTCGTCTCAATGATCCCCACCATACGTTCATAACCAGTATAACAAAGAAAAAACTTATAATACCCTAACCAGACATGAGTGGCGTTGGAGCCCTGCAACCCCTGCAATTGGGAGGCATCCTGAGGCAACGAGGGGCTTTACGCGACTGATTGTTGTCAACAATTTTTCACGATTCACAGAGGGGAGGGGGAGGGGATCTAGAATTTGTCATACCGGTGTCATGTAAATATTGCCAACCTAATATTATATAATATTAAAAATTATTAATTATTAGAATACGAGATGTCATTCAGGTTAAAGTCGGAGGAGTCCCTGTATCCGCCCCTGTTTCACATTCAAATTTAGCGTTGTGTTTGCAGAGCTTTTTGTTCCAGTGTGTGTTCGATAATTGTGGGATGTGAACCAGGAAGTTGCATGCGTAAGAGCAAAATTTCTGGAAATTAATGCTTTTTTTTCATACTGTTTCTCTTTTCGGGCCCGGACCGAGTGGTCGCCTCGGGGTACTGTGGTGTAATTTCAGTTCAGGATACATAAGAGCCAAAATAAACTACCTATTTGTGTTTGTGAATTTGTATAGGGAAGGGGAGTGTTAACTGTAATTTTAATCGCAAAAAAAATAATAATAATTCACGCTATGATAGGGGCAGTGGCGGCGACAGGGTTTTCTATCAGCCCGGGCAGAGTTTGGGCAAAAGAAATTTTGATCGGGCATACCTTCCACTGATCAAAAGGAACATAGAAGTAGTATTTGCATAATGTTACATAGGCTTTTAATAGCAAAATAGGAAACGTTATTGATAAAAAGTTAAGAGTCTCAAAATTTCAAAAATACAAAAACTTAAAAATGTCAAGTAATGTTCTAATTAATTATTTTTCGGTTTTTATGGACGGCTGCAAAGTTACCGATCACTTCGTCCATATTTAGATTTTAGATTTTCATGTGCGATAACTATAAAAAAGTTTGATAACTGTATTTAAAACAGCTTCGTTTTCAGTTCAGACAGAAAGAAATAATTTTCGATGTAGTTTCATGGGTTAGCTTCAATTTCTATTAAATCTATCAAAATTTTTTTAACAAATTCAAAATTTTCTGAACCTGGGCACTGCCCGGTCTCGCTCGGGCCTAGCGCCGCCACTGGACAGGGGCCCCCTGTGGCGTTTGGCAGGGGACCCCCAAATGACTAACACCGCTCCTGTAACTAGGCCAAATAAAAATTTGATAATCTATGTATACTTATACGAGGTCAGTAAAATTAATAATAGTAAGCTTACCTTGCCAAATGTAATAGAGGGTGTATGGAAAACTGATGAGTGGGTAGTTGGGAGGTAACGAAAATGGTTCACTGAGTAGGTAGGTAGTTAATCTAACAATCATTAAATTCCTTTTATGTCAATAACTGGGTGGAAGAAACCAATTGGTTGCTCACCAGAATTATTCTCCATACTAGTATTTATATACTGTGTGGGAGGAGCGTCCTCGGTAATGGTGATACATTACCGCTCAACCAACCGAGGAATAAACCAAGACAACGCTGGTACAAGAAGCCCCGCGAAGAGAAGAACGAAAACGAAGAACGGGGCGAGAGGACGTACCAGCAAAGTACGCTCTCGAATGAGACAACCGGAGAAGGGAGAGACTGTAATAACTAAAAGTAAGTGACTAATATGAGTTTTAACACCAAACAGTTAAGAACATTAAATTAAGCTGGGTCAAACAAGTTAGGCCTACATTGTGACCTAAGACCCAGCATCAACTCATAGCTTAACAAAGGTGAAGGTAGATTGCCCTAACCTAATCTTGTGAGGAATCCTACTGTGGACCTCAATTTATCTGCCCGCTCTGGACCATTTCCGGAATCTCTAGGCTGACCCTCTAGGCTAGACTTGATCTACTCTATAGTTAGACTGGAGATATAAGGGGTGGGTTAATTGTGGACCAATTCATACAGAGCATTTTTCGCATTGGTGGTCCGTGTGTGGGGAATTTACTTATACGAGGTCAGTAAAATTAATAATAGTAAGCTTACCTTGCCAAATGTAATAGAGGGTGTATGGAAAACTGATGAGTGGGTAGTTGGGAGGTAACGAAAATGGTTCACTGAGTAGGTAGGTAGTTAATCTAACAATCATTAAATTCCTTTTATGTCAATAACTGGGTGGAAGAAACCAATTGGTTGCTCACCAGAGTTATTCTCCATACTAGTATTTATATACTGTGTGGGAGGAGCGTCCTCGGTAATGGTGATACATTACCGCTCAACCAACCGAGGAATAAACCAAGACAACGCTGGTACAAGAAGCCCCGCGAAGAGAAGAACGAAAACGAAGAACGGGGCGAGAGGACGTACCAGCAAAGTACGCTCTCGAATGAGACAACCGGAGAAGGGAGAGACTGTAATAACTAAAAGTAAGTGACTAATATGAGTTTTAACACCAAACAGTTAAGAACATTAAATTAAGCTGGGTCAAACAAGTTAGGCCTACATTGTGACCTAAGACCCAGCATCAACTCATAGCTTAACAAAGGTGAAGGTAGATTGCCCTAACCTAATCTTGTGAGGAATCCTACTGTGGACCTCAATTTATCTGCCCGCTCTGGACCATTTCCGGAATCTCTAGGCTGACCCCTCTAGGCTAGACTTGATCTACTCTATAGTTAGACTGGAGATATAAGGGGTGGGTTAATTGTGGACCAATTCATACAGAGCATTTTTCACATTGGTGGTCCGTGTGTGGGGAATTTACAAACCTTAACCTTACTTAACAAAAATTGCAGAATTAGGCTAAATGGTCTAGCCTAAGCCTAACCTGAGCAAGCCTAATTAGGTCTACAACCTAGGGCCTAACTAGGAAACATTTACATTTAAGGAGTCTCATTCTCTCATAAGCTTAGACCTGAGTGACACACAAGTACTTGGGGGGGATTAAACCAAATTTAAACTTGCTGTTTTGTCTGTGCTCTCTCTTCTCTGGTAATTTCTTCTTGTCCCCAATATTTCATTACGATCCCCAGTTAAACAACATTAGTGAACAAGCATTTAAAATGCATACAACTCCAAGCATCCAATTCTTCTTTTAAGGAAGAATCACTCAACAGATTTTTTCAACAGGCACATGCATTCCTTGCAATCTGTGTATATATATGTATAGTGGAGCTAGTTTTAGTCGTTTAAGGTGATTATGACTTAAATGTATGCAACGATTGATTAAGGCAATGACTGATTGCTTTATAATGATAGGCTGGGTTAATAATTTATATTGTTATACAGTATCACCGATTGGAATGAATGGTTATTTGATTAGATCCACCATACTATTGGAAGTGACCTATGGAAAAACTATACGCACTCACAACTTGGTATCATATGTGGTACATTTATTTCATAATTAAATATAAATTATTAATTAATTGAATTAAATATCTATACAAAATTGCCTCGGGATTGGCGACATAGCCTATTGGGAATGAAATAATTGAATTGCCATACGTACAAAGAACCTGTACGTATGAATCAGCCCCACATAGCAACAAGAAAACCCAATTTATTATTTAGTCTACCAAAAGGTAGGAGACACAACAAAATCATGCTAGTTCGGCAAATAATACACCAGAACCAAGGAACGGCTCTCAGGGCTGTTTATGTTACAGCGAAGCTTTAAACTGGGAGGATGTCTTTGTCCCCCCTCTAGTTCTGAGTGAATTCCTTATAATTTAAAACCTAATGACTAAAAAAGGATAGGCCTATTCCTTCAGGGGTTTATATAGTGACTGCCTATATTAATTACCTTAAGTAAATTCGTCGCGAAACTCGATCGTGGCGGCCCTACACCGAAGATGATCGTAACGCCCTACATCGAAGCAAACAAAGACCCAACAAAAATAAGGTGAGGCAAATTATTTTCATTCTAGTATACTGTACGTCGCGCAAATCCCGACGCTAGAATTACCGTAATCACTTAAATATAAAAAGGTCCTTTAAACACCTACATATTCATAACTCTCTAACGAAAAAGCATAGGGCTTTTGTCGGTAACCCTCCACTGAAATCTGCTGGAAATTTTCAGCGGATGAGGGCACAGGCAATCAACCCATAGCCCTATATAGTTTTTTCATATGGTGGCCCTGTGAAGGGGAACTAACCCCTCTAAAATTTACACTGACACACGTAGTGGCTAGGCTTACCACATTGGCCTAACCCTAATTTCGACCGTAACCCCACTATAGTTTTCATATGGTGGCCTAAAACTGGGAACCAATCCCTTTACCTTTACACTAACCGAAAACAAAGGCTTGTTCATTTAACAGGCATAACTTATTTTAGGTCCTAAAAATAATAGGCCCACAACATTAAACCTATTTAATAGGTCCTACTCTTCAAACTCAAAACTAAGCCTTGTTAATTTAACAGGCTTAACTCATTTGAGGTCCTATAAAATAATAGGCCCAAACATAAGCCTACTTGGTAGGCCCAACAAATAGGCCTATTTAGTAGGCCCACCTAACTTTACCTTACATAATAGGCCTACCTCTTAAAGTAGGCCTTACTCTTTACACTCAAGGCCTATCCTAATTAAAAACACTAAATTTATAATTGAACCTGAGGTGTAGGTTATAAAATTTATTTCAGCAATTTAACTTACTCATAAGACTCATTAACATCACAAAATTCGACTCAGACCTGTAACATCACAAAATTCGACTCAAACTGTAACATCACAAAATTCGACTCGAACTGTAACATCACAAAATTCGACTCGAACTGTAACATCACAAAATTCGACTCGAACTGTAACATCACAAAATTCGACTCGAACTGTAACATCACAAAGACCTAAAGCAATTGCACGAATTCAAACCTACACCCACCTAACACCTATTCGTGACCCTATTCCAACCTATTCGAAGTCCTATTTGACATATAGGCCCAACCTATTCTAAGTCCTATTTGACATATAGGCCCAACCTATTACCTACTCGAAGTCCTATTTGACATATAGGCCCAACCAATTACCTATTCGAAGTCCTATTTGACATATAGGCCCAACCTATTACCTATTCGAAGTCCTATTTGACATATAGGCCCAACCTATTCTAAGTCCTATTTGACATATAGGCCCAACCTATTACCTATTCGAAGTCCTATTTGACCAATATAGGCCCAACCTATTCCAATTTGACATATAGGCATAAAACAGACAAGGCTTGATATAAGGGTCTCAAATGCAACGTTTGAGGATCTTTACTCAGCCAAATAGATTAACCTAATCCAAAACCCAAAAATAAAACCCTATAACAAAATACACATTTACACACATACGTACGGTACAGTATATAAATATATACATACGACTTCAAACATCCAATTCTTCTTTTAAAAGAAGAAACACAACAGATTTCATTAACAGACACATACATTCCTTGCAAACAGATTGGATTCCTTCAAAACCCCAAACCTTCCAGACCTACCTGTAGGATATACAACATTTACTCATTCATAACTACGGGTATTAATTTCATTGGAGTGGTGAATCCAAGTTGTTTTGAAGACCAACTGGATTCGGAGGAATGACAAACACACACACACACACACACACACTACTCTTTCAATGTGTCTCAAACACAAAAACCTGTCTAAACATAACCAAGGATCGGAGAGTAAAAGCTTTTATTGCTGCGCTCTGATTCTGTGCACATAATTTTGTGCCAAAAATTATATGGTTAGACAGTGACACGTACAAACAAACTACTCTACTTCAAAGGGCCTTGGCCTACCCTTTGGCCATAGCCCAACAAATTCATCAAAGGGTTGATGGCCTACCCTTGGCCATAGCCCAACAAATTCATCAAACGGCTGATGGCCTACCTTGGCCATAGCCCAACAAATTCATCAAAGGGCTGATGGCCTACCTTGGCCATAGCCCAACAAATTCATCAAAGGGTTGATGGCCTACCCTTGGCCATAGCCCAACAAATTCATCAAAGGGCTGATGGCCTACCCTGGGCCATAGCCCAACAAATCATCAAAGGGCCTTGGCCTACCTTGGCCATAGCCCAACAAATTCATCAAAGGGCCTTGGCCTACCCTTGGCCATAGCCCAACAAATTCATAAAGGGCTGATGGCCTACCCTTGGCCATAGCCCAACAAATCATCAAAGGGCCTTGGCCTACCTTGGCCATAGCCCAACAAATTCATCAAAGGGCTTGGCCTACCTTGGCCATAGCCCAACAAATTCATCAAAGGGCTGATGGCCTACCTTGGCCATAGCCCAACAAATTCATCAAAGGGCTGATGGCCTACCTTGGCCATAGCCCAACAAATTCATCAAAGGGCTGATGGCCTACCTTGGCCATAGCCCAACAAATCATCAAAGGGCTTGGCCTACCTTGGCCATAGCCCAACAAATTCATCAAAGGGCCTTGGCCTACCTTGGCCATAGCCCAACAAATTCATCAAAGGGCCTTGGCCTACCTTGGCCATAGCCCAACAAATTCATCAAACGGCTGATGGCCTACCTTGGCCATAGCCCAACATTCATCAAAGGGCCTTGGCCTACCTTGGCCATAGCCCAACAAATTCATCAAGGGCTTGGCCTACCTTGGCCATAGCCCAACAAATTCATCAAAGGGCCTTGGCCTACCTTTGGCCATAGCCCAACATATTCATCAAGGGTCTTGTGGCCTCCCTTGGCCAGAGACCAAACAACAAGGGTCTTGTGGCCTCCTTTGGCCAGAGACCAAACAAAAAGGGTCTTGTGGCCTCCCTTGGCCATAGGCCAAACAACACAAAAACAGTACAGGATTCAAAGCCCCAAGCCCTCCAGATCTACCTGTGGAGGAGTAAATTTACTCCACTAAAACTACGGGTATTGACTAGTCTGAAGTGGTAGGAGGTTTGAATACAGTACAAACTCTTTCTAATTCTCCTAAATTAAATGAACAAATAACAAAAGACAACAATGGGAACATTGAACCAAACAATTACACGAAAACACTTGGAATGCTTTGGTTTTTAAAACAGAATTCCGAACACGATGACACTCTTTGCACAAAGAGTTATAACTTAAATCCAAATGCCGATACAAAAAGACAAGTGCTTTCAGAATCATCCAAAATTTTCGACCCCATTGGATTATATTTACCAGCAACCATAAGATCCAAAACCCTTTTGCAAGACTTATGGAAAAAGAAAATTGATTGGGATGAACCACTTTCAGTGGAAGACCAACTTCATTGGAAAAAATTAGCCACAGACTTGAACAAAGTTCAAGACATCTACGTACCAAGATGTGCTGGCTACAGATTGAAATCGCAAACACTACACATTTTTACAGATGCCAGCACACAAGCTTATGGGTGTTGTGCCTATTTAACAAGTGAAAATGAAAGTAACTTGGTTTATTCAAAGGCAAAAGTGGCACCCTTAAACCAAAAGAAAACTGTACCACAACTTGAATTATTAGCTGTCTCATTGGGAGTTAAAACAGCAAACTTTCTTTCACAAGTGTATAAAGAAGTTGACATAACAAACATTTACTTAAGGACAGACAGTCAAATTTGTCTAACATGGGTGACCAACACAGAACAACTTCTTGCAAAAACATATTTGTGAAAAACAGACTAACAGAAATCAAAACTGCAAACACAAACCTTGGTATCAAATTTAGGTACATAAAAACAAAAGAGAATCCTGCAGACTTTTTGACAAGAGGGCTCTCTTACAAGCTGTTGAAAACAAATAAAATCTGGTATGAAGGGCCCGAATGGCTAACATGTGAGGATCTTTGGCCAGCCAAAGTAGTTAACCTCACACTCAACTCTACGACAACTGAAAAGATCACTGAGGACAAACCTATATTTGACTACACATTATTCAGACATCAACAAACTCTTGAGAATTACAGTCTATTGCTGCAAGTTTGTCAATAGCTACCTTCTCAAACACTGTCCTCAGAAAGCCTTTTCTAACTTAACAGAAACTGCAACAAAATACTGGCTCAAACAGATACAAGCTTCAGAATTTGACAAGGAGTTGAAGTATCTTAGGTCCAGTAGCACATTAAACAAAGGTATTCCTTCACTTGTCATGGATCTAAATCTGTACCTGGATACAGAGGGTCTGATAAGGTGTAAAGGAAGGCTTAACAAGTCAACTTTGACTTACAACTCTAAGCACCCAATTCTTCTTCCAAGGAGAAATCACTTCACAAAACTCATCATCAGGGATACCCACAACAAAATACACCACATGGGAGTCCCACAAACCCTGACAGAGCTGAGAAAACTTACTGGCTACCAAAGGGTAGAACTGAAACAAAGAAAATTTTAAACACATGCATTCCTTGTAAACGTATCCATTCACGACCCTTTAAGACCCCAAGCCCTCCAGACCTACCTGTGGAACGAGTAACATTTACTCGGCCATTTGAAACCACGGGTATTGACTACACTGGAGCGGTAAATGTGAGTTTTGGAGACAAAATGGATTCAAAGGAATACAAAGTGTACATTGTACTCTTCACCTGTGCTGCCACACGTGCCATATGTCTAGACATAGTAGAAGATCTGACAGCAGAAGCTTTTATTGCTGCTTTCAGACGATTTTGTGCACACAATTCTGTACCCAAAACTATATGGTCAGACAATGCCACATACTTCAAATCTGGTGAAAGAATTATTCATCAGATTTGTGACAGTGAAACAGTACAAAACTCATTTAAACCAAACACAACATAACCTGGAAGTACATTCCTGTTAATACACCATGGTATGGTTCAATTTGGGAAAGAAACATACAAACTGTAAAGAACTGCTTAAAAAGACTATTGGGACAAAACATCTACAACTTTTTGAACTCATGACTATTCTGTCAGAAATTGAAAATGTTGTCAACAACAGACCATTAACTTATGTGGGAGATGGTATTAATGAGCCAGAACCTCTCACACCAAACCACCTAATTAAGGGAGAAACAGTAAACATGTTACCAGAATCTGAACATAACAGTACAGAGGATCCAGATTGGGAAATAGGACACAAAGAACTCAACACAAAATACCAACATTTGACACAAATCAAGACTCAATTTATAACAAAATGGAGAGAAGAATACTTAACAAGTCTTAGAGAAAGACATAAACAATTAACAAAACAAAGTTGGAATGATTCAGTCAAAATTGGGGACATTGTGTTGATACATGACAAGACACCAAGACAACATTGGTCAATGGGAAAAGTCTTGGAACTCAAAACTGGTGAAGACGAAGTTACCAGGGTTGTAAAACTGAAAACAGCAACTGGTGAAACCACCAGAGATATCACATTACTATATCCTTTGGAGTGTGGGGCTAAATTAGAACCATTACCCCAAAGGATGGATCAGGATACTATTGGGGAGGAATCTCTCAATGTGCCTGATGTAACTCAAACTAAACCAGACAGGCCTCAAAGAAAGACTGCTTTGAAAGCCAGAAAACTTTTACAAGAAAAAATTAAGACTGGTGACTTATAAACCTTACACAAACTGAGCAAAGTTAAAATGCTTAATAACTTTACTTTAATCCCATAAATTTCCTATACCTAAAGGGAGTCAAACTGATTGACATAACTTTAACTAAACTTGAGAAGTTGGCCTCTTGAACTTTCATATTTGAATAGGTCTTGAGTAACCTCTCTTCCTAAATTTCTACTTCATTCTTTTGATCCATTTTACATGTTTTACACAGTTTGTCAAAAAATTTTGATCTATAACATACAAATTTTTCTCCGGCCCCCCCCAGTATATGGAAAAAACTATACGCACTCACAACTTGGTATCATATGTGGTACATTTATTTCATAATTAAATATAAATTATTAATTAATTGAATTAAATATCTATACAAAATTGCCTCGGGATTGGCGACATAGCCTATTGGGAATGAAATAATTGAATTGCCATACGTACAAAGAACCTGTACGTATGAATCAGCCCCACATAGCAACAAGAAAACCCAATTTATTATTTAGTCTACCAAAAGGTAGTAGACACAACAAAATCATGCTAGTTCGGCAAATAATACACCAGAACCAAGGAACGGCTCTCAGGGCTGTTTATGTTACAGCGAAGCTTTAAACTGGGAGGATGTCTTTGTCCCCCCTCTAGTTCTGAGTGAATTCCTTATAATTTAAAACCTAATGACTAAAAAGGATAGGCCTATTCCTTCAGGGGTTTATATAGTGACTGCCTATATTAATTACCTTAAGTAAATTCGTCGCGAAACTCGATCGTGGCGGCCCTACACCGAAGATGATCGTAACGCCCTACATCGAAGCAAACAAAGACCCAACAAAAATAAGGTGAGGCAAATTATTTTCATTCTAGTATACTGTACGTCGCGCAAATCCCGACGCTAGAATTACCGTAATCACTTAAATATAAAAAGGTCCTTTAAACACCTACATATTCATAACTCTCTAACGAAAAAGCATAGGGCTTTTGTCGGTAACCCTCCACTGAAATCTGCTGGAAATTTTCAGCGGATGAGGGCACAGGCAATCAACCCATAGCCCTATATAGTTTTTTCAAATGACCGAAATGGCAGTGAGGGTCACCAGCTTGATTTACGCTCAAGCAAATTAATATTAAGGTTATGAAAGACACCTTACTTTTGTAGTTTATTATGAAAATAAATCCGTTATTTTATTCACTGTGATATAACAAAGAATTGACAGTAATTAATTGGTAGTTTTACGTTATGCTTATGGCATAGGCTTAGCTAATAAGATGAAATGTTAATAGCTTAATTGACACGTAATAAATAATGTAATACTCATCGATGGTATGTAAATGGCATGCGACATGTAACATTGAATAGGCCTAGTAACTGATATAAAAAATGCACGTGCGTTTGGTACATTGAATGGAATACTTGACACTGATTAAGTAGGCTAAATGATTGCATGGATGCACATAGAATAATTGATGTGGCCTAATAATAATGGATTGAAATGCTTACACAAAATATCATTTATATATGAAAACATTATGTGATGTTAAATGATTACGTCAAGAGAATATTTAGATAACGCACAAAATATATGACTTGAACATAATGACGGATGATACGCGGACTAACGGTATTGAAATGACACTTGAATTGGATGATAGGCCTACTGCGTTCTTTCACGAGAGTCAGTTGGAACGCGTAAATACACAATTTGGGAGTATAGCCTACCGTTCGGTGGTAGGCTAATGTAGGCTTCACAAGAGTACTTAGAAAAGGGGGTACTTATCTTATGGTGACGTAACCTTTGTTGAAGGCGGATTGAAGACAAACCTATTACGCAGATTCTAGTTGTTGTTCGTTAAGCCTCTTGAGATGATGGATGTAGGCTTCGTGGAGGCCTGAGGTGATGTTACTTCTCGAGGTGCAGGCTGGCCTTGTGATATTGCAGGCGTAGGCCTGTGGTGCGGAAGATATCTCGAGGAACGTGGAGAAACTTGAAGGCCGACCCGGCAAACCGCAGGCCCGAAGTGATTCCGGTTGGGCCTCGAAAGATTGCTTCTGCAGGTGGTCTGTAGATCTCACGTGAAGACAAATTGTAGGCCCTGAAGAAAGTAGCGGCCGTGGCCCCCGGCCAGGGGGCCGGAAAGCGGTTGGTGGACGTTCGATGGTGAGCGTACGGGTGAGTGAGAGTGAGTATAAGTGGAAGCTCCTTTTATACCGTAGGCCTATGACGTAGACTTCATTCTTAAGACGCTTTGTCCACGCGTCTTTTAGTTGTTAACGGTTTTGGTTCGCTCCCATTGGGGAAAAATAGACGCTCCATTGTTTGACTCTTGCCCACGTGTGTTCCAAACTGTTTTATGGTAGCGTGGAAAGAAAGTATGTCTGTCGATTTGTTGGTCTATTTCTTGTCGATACGCTACATATGTATATATACACTGTACTCTTTACATGTGCCACAAATACACTCAACCTATCTGAACATAAGCAATGATTGCATGGGTTACTCAAAAGGGTCTTATGGCCTACCTTGGCCATGGGCCAAAACAATGAGCCTTGGTCTTTTGGCCTACCTTGGCCATGGGCCAAACAATAAAGGTCTTATGGCCTACCTCAGCCATGGGCCAAAACAATGAGCCTTGGTCTTTTGGCCTACCTTGGCCATGGGCCAAACATTAAATGTCTTATGGCCTACCTTGGCCATGGGCTAAACATTTTCTTATGGCCTACCTTGGCCATAGGGAAAACTATTACAAGTGTCTTATGGCCTACCTTGGCCATAGGGAAAACTATTTGGGTTACTCACTCTCCTGGCTGAGATTGAGAACATCATTAACAATAGACCACTCACTTATGTGAGTGACAACATTAATGACCCAGAACCATTAACTCCAAATCATTTGATTCGGGGAGAACAAGTTAGTCTCCTGCCGGACTACAATATAGACTTCAGAAGACCCAAACTGGACTCAACGACATGATGAGCTCCAGACTAAGTTACAACATTTAACTAGAGTTAAAGCTCATTTCATTAAACAGTGGAAAACTGAGTACTTGATGGGTCTAAGGGAGAGACATAAACAAATGACTAAGAAGGATTGGTCTGACACAATTAAGGTAGGGGACCTTGTTCTCATACATGACAGTACTCCAAGACAAAACTGGCCTCTGGCTAGAGTTTCAGAACTCAGACGAGGGGCAGATGGGGTAACAAGAGTGGTCAAATTAAGGACTTCAACGGGTGACACAACAAGAGACATTTCTCTTTTGTACCCTTTAGAGTCTGGACCCAAAACAATGGACTTTGGAGAACCTTCTCCACTGACAGTAACAACTGGAGACACTGAACTTCCAGTAACTATTCCTTTGACAGTAGGAGTGGTAACGCATCCTACTACAACATTAACAGACACAAGACCTCAGCGACAAACAGCATTAAAGGCGCGACTATTTTTACAACAAAAAATAGATGCTGGGGAATTGTAATTTTATCTTCTAACTTTCATTTTTTCTTTTCTTATGGTAAAGACCATAGACAGTTTCATCCTATGGATGTATATTTTCTCTTCTAATTAAATGCTACACCTTCTCAATGAGAAGGTGAGGATAGGCACTGTTAATCAGATTAACAGGCATTTACAGTTAAATAGTTAGCTAGTCTACACTCAGACAAAAATTGGTGACAATGACACCAAAATTTTTATCTCCCGGGGCCCCCAGTATATGGAAAACTGATGAGTGGGTAGTTGGGAGGTAACGAAAATGGTTCACTGAGTAGGTAGGTAGTTAATCTAACAATCATTAAATTCCTTTTATGTCAATAACTGGGTGGAAGAAACCAATTGGTTGCTCACCAGAGTTATTCTCCATACTAGTATTTATATACTGTGTGGGAGGAGCGTGCTCGGTAATGGTGATACATTACCGCTCAACCAACCAAGGAATAAACCAAGACAACGCTGGTACAAGAAGCCCCGCGAAGAGAAGAACGAAAACGAAGAACGGGGCGAGAGGACGTACCAGCAAAGTACGCTCTCGAATGAGACAACCGGAGAAGGGAGAGACTGTAATAACTAAAAGTAAGTGACTAATATGAGTTTTAACACCAAACAGTTAAGAACATTAAATTAAACTGGGTCAAACAAGTTAGGCCTACATTGTGACCTAAGACCCAGCATCAACTCATAGCTTAACAAAGGTGAAGGTAGATTGCCCTAACCTAATCTTGTGAGGAATCCTACTGTGGACCTCAATTTATCTGCCTGCTCTGGACCATTTCCGGAATCTCTAGGCTGACCCCTCTAGGCTAGACTTGATCTACTCTATAGTTAGACTGGAGATATAAGGGGTGGGTTAATTGTGGACCAATTCATACAGAGCATTTTTCGCAGGTGTTTATGGTGCAAAAAAACATTGCAGAACTGTGGAAAAATCATTATGAAGCTCAATTTAATTGTCTCAGGGAGGTTAGACCAAATATATGCCCAAATGTAGAAAGAATGCTCTTAAGGTAACCAGATATACTTTTTTTCCACCGCAGTGAGGTCGCGTCAGGAACAGGCAGGAAGCGCCTCAATCGCTCACATCCACTTCATCAGCTATGACAATAATGCACCTGCCTCAGGGCAATAATTTCACAGCCCAGCCCCGCAGACTACTCCACGGTTTACCAAGACCGCATCATACACCCTGAAGCGGCACATTGCCAGCCCGTCGTCCCCCATATACCACATCGCTCCACTTTTTTCTATCCAGCGTACGTCTTTCACGATACCAGACGTCCAGGCCCCGCTGACCCAAAGCTTCCTTCACCCCATTCCTCCATCTCCTCTTTGGTCTAGCCCTCCCCCTTTCACCCTCCGCCTCCGACACGTAAATCCTCTTACCATCGTCTCCTCACGCATCCGTTCCATATGCTCCACAAGACTCCTTCAGGGGCGGATCCAGAGCACAAATTTTTAGTGAGGGGGACCGGTCGCCTTCCAGAACCTAAGATTATAATACATTGGCAGGCAACTGGTGTGACAGAATTGCCAACAATTATCACATATTCGTTCTGCCTATAAAGAATGCAGGAAGGTATCTATTTTTGGTCAAAAAAGTCATTTCCTTAAGATGAAAGCAGGGACGGACTGGGACTCAAAAGCGGCACTGGACTTTCACCCAGAACGGCCCACACAATACGCGTGCGTGCGCTCTTCCCCCTCCCCAACACTACCACGACCCTTATGGCCACAAAATAGTGAAAATACCGCCACCCAAACTCAATTTTTGAACATTTATTTTTATTATAGTGACACACACTGTTAATAGAGTAGAGCCACTATTATAGACAACACAGTGAAACAGAAAATAGGGACGCCAGAAGTTGACATAGTCATACACTATGTCATTAATTACATGGAAAGCAAAAAGCCTATTTACCAAAGAGAAAAATATGTATTACTCTAATGTGTCAGCAGTTTTCTCAGCAGCTCACTCCTCTCTGCAACTCTGTCTATCATCACATCTGTACCCAGGGCCATTAAGATGTCCTTCTCAGTTGCCATCAGCATAAACGCCTCTAGGTGCTCCTGGGAGAGAGTGCTCCTGAGTCGACTTTTGATGTACTTCATGGTTGAGAAACTTCTCTCACAGGCCACCTGGGTGATTGACAGGGTGAGCAGGAACTTGTACCCAAGGCTTATGATGTGGTAAGCATCTGTCAACAAGTTGTACCTCCGGATTATTTGGTAACAACATACTGCACAGCAGTGGCGTATCAAGGGAGGGGCGAGAGGGGCGACCGCCCCGAGCGCCACTTCCCGAGGGGCGGCAAATTACTGTCAGGCGGGCGCAGTATGCAAAATTTTGGGTTTTTATGTTTTAAAATGCAACCCTCCAAAAAATTAGATCTCATCATTGTCGCGCGTTATTTGTGTACAAAATATCCATGGTTTTGAAAAATCATTATTAAATGCTATATATGCCACCTCAATGCCACTATTTCCACAAATAGTTGCGTTAAATTTTCACATCGGAAAGGTTGCCAGCCCTATTTTCAGACTTTCCCTATATTATTTAGGTTAGGCTTTGCATTCTTTGAGCTTTGATGATGTTAATAATTAATGGTTGTTTTATTTTGCAGATACCCTACTGAATTAGCAAACATGAGCAAACGACAGAGACTGAGTGGTGCTGCATACAAGAATCTTCGCGAAAAAAAAGAGGAGGAAGGCAAGCGTGCTGCTAAGCGATTTCATCAGTTAATGGGATTCTCAGACACACCTTCAGTGCCTTCTGGGAAGAAGCAAGGAGATCAACCGCAATGTGATATATCTTTAGAGATAGATGTTCAAGCGGCAACTTCAAGTGAACCCCCAAATAATCAGGATCAACCCTCATCTATATCACAAAGTCACCCACCCACCCATCACCCACAGAGTCTGTTTAACGATTCTGGCAACTGGCCCGTTCCAATGACGGACAATTTGAGAATCGAACTCATTAAACGTGGACCATCACATTTGAAAAACATGAATGGACCCTTTCCAGCTGATTCAAACAATAGGTCAATGTCAAAAGTTTGGTATTTCAAAATTTTGGAAAATGGCGAAAAAATTGAAAGGTCATGGCTAATCTTGTCACCTTCAAAATGTAGCTTGCATTGCTTTTGCTGTCGTCTCTTCAACAACATCTCCAGTGCATTTGGAAAAGAAGAAGGATTTTTTGCCTGGAGGAAACTGAATCCAAGAGTACCTGAACATGAAAACAGTCCATATCATACCCGATGCTTTGAACAATGGAAAGAGTTGTCTATGCGCCTTCAGTTGAATGCTACAATAGATAATGCACATCAGTTGCAAATAAAACATGCTACTGCTAAGTGGAAAGAAATACTGAGACGAATTTATGACTGCATCATGTTCTTGGCAAAACAAGCTCTTGCATTCCGAGGGCACCGAGAGAACTTAAATGAAGAAGCTGGGCTAGCTGGCAATTCTGGAAACTTTTTGGAGTTAATAAAACTAATGGGCAAATATGACCCAGTAATTAGGGAACATCTTACAAAAATACAAATGACTGACAAGATATCCACTACGTATTTGTCACCTAACATTCAAAATGAGTTCATCACACTAATCGGCTGTAATGTTCGAAAATGTATAATTGATAATGTGTCTAGTGCAAAGTACTTTGCAATAATTTTCGATAGTACACCAGATATATCGCATATTGATCAGATGTCTCAGGTAATTCGCTATGTGTCGATTAAAGATGGTAATGTAGAGGTGAAGGAATCCTTCGTTGATTTTATTAAATTAGAGGGGAAGACTGCTGAGGCAGTTATTGATCTCATTGTCACTAAGCTCCGTGAGGATGGGCTGGATATCCAGAATTGTTATGGTCAAGGGTATGACAATGCTGCTACGATGGCAGGTATTCATCTTGGAGTTCAACGCAAAATTCTTGATGTTAGCAAACACGCTGTTTTCATTCCTTGCAATAACCACTCGCTGAACTTGGCTGGAGTTCATGCCGCGGGACTGAGTCCTAATGCTGTAACTTTCTTTGGAACAATTGAACGAATTTTCGTCTACTTTTCTTCCTCTACTCATCGTTGGGATGTCTTAACAAAACATTCCAAAATCACTGTCAAGCGAGTCTCTGATACGCGGTGGAGTGCTAAGTATGATGCTGTTTCTAGTCTTAAGAAGAACTTGACTCACGTTGTTAGTGCCTTGGAAGAACTGAGTGTTAGAAAATCTAGAAGAAAGGAAGAACCATTGTTGTCCCAAGGCGATATGATGACTAAGCTGATTGATGCAGCATTGCTTGTATATATTAAATTAAGGTGTATATATATCCATCTCATAATTGTAAGGTTAGTGAAAAATTAACTTAATTTAGAGCTAGCATTTTTGAGCTCTTGTGGCATCATTGTTTGGTCACACTGTTGGCATCATTTTGGGGCGCTGCGCGTTCTTTCTACTCGTTTGTGGGATGTCGTACGTACAGGGTGTGGTCTGTTAGAGAGTTGTCTTGCAATTCAGTTTGGTTGTTTAGATACAAGATTGTTGCATCGTGCAATAGTCCAGGTTGCGTTGTTGTTGCAAGGTTGAGAAAGAAGACCATAAATAGTACCCCTTTTGTTTATATTAAATTCATGTAACTAAGGTCTAAGGTAGGCCCGCATCGAGTCAGCAACCCTGAGGTAGGACCTAATAGGATCTCAAATCCGTAAGTTTTAATTTTAGCCTAACTTGGGCTGTAGGTAGAACTGGCCCTTTAGAATTTGGCCGTTCACGGCTCAGCTGGGATTTTGAACCCAACAAATAAATAAAATAACATGGTCCTTCAGAACCGGATTCTACCCCAAGACTGAGTCAGTGACTATTTTTCGGCAAAGTTCTGATTGTGCAAATTGTAGCCCAAGTTAGGCCTAGACGGGTTGAGTATTATTGAATTAAGGTCCCAGGGTAAAAAGTTTGGTCGCCCAATTGCGAAACTTGGCCAGTCGTCTGTCGTTGTTTTGGCCTACATTTTACCGGTTTGGTTAATTTTGGGTTATTATTGAATTAAGGTCCCAGGGTAGAAAGTTTGGTTGCCCAATTGCGAAACTTGGCCACTTGTCTGTCGTTGTTTTTGGCCTACATTTACCAGTTTGGTTAATTTGGTTTATTATTCGTAGGCGAAGGTTGCAGACCAGTGCGCCAGTTACTTGGGTGGAAAATTTGGTATTCCATACTGGTGTTGGTTAGTACCCCACCTAGCAATTCAGTTATTTGAAAGTAAAATTTGCGTTTGATCAGTTCGGTTAAGTATTTCTGCCAATTCAGCTTATTTGGCATTGAGCCCAATTGTTGTTTGCATTGAAGATGAGTGCATCTGAATTGAACAAATTTATAAAAAGGAGAAGCGCCTACAAAGGTCTAATTACAAAGGTCATTGCCACTATAGATTCTGCCATAGAGCAAGAGGATTTACGCTTAGTGACTGCGCAGCTTTCCATATTAGAAACTAAAAAGGTTGCTCTAAGTGAGGTAAATGTTAAAATTGAGGCTCTTATAGAAGAGGATGAAATAGAAAATAACATAATTTACTTTGAAGAGATTATTGATGATATAATTAAAGTAGGCCTCCGAGCAAAAGAGTTTAGCAGCTCAGTACAGTTAGAGACCAGGTCTAATAATGAAACACAACACTCAACAAATGATGTTTGTGAAGTTAAGGTTAACAGATCTGTAGTTCAATTACCGAGGCTTGTACTCAAAACATTTTCTGGGAGTATTCAGGAATGGCAAGGATGGGCAGACAGTTTTCAATCAGCAGTTCATTCTAGTCAAGTGTTAAGTGCCGTGGAGAAGTTTAATTATTTGCGGTCCCTCTTGGAAGGGGAGGCAGCAAAGACTATAGCAGGATTAGCATTAACAGAGGCTAATTATAATGTGGCTTGGGATATATTAAAGAAACGGTTTGGTAAGCCAGAGATCTTAATTAAAAGCCACCTCCGTGCACTTTTAGCTATACCTCCTGTTAATAATCCTAATAGTGTCAAGGAGTTACGGCAGTTATATGATGAATTTGAAATTAGAACTAGGTCCCTGGGCAACTTGGGTATAGGAATGGAAAAGTATGGTATAATGTTGGTTCCTACACTGGAGTCTAAATTGCCTAGCTCAATTTTGCTTGAATTAAGTAGGGGACACTCTGCAGAACATGTGTACATCCCCCTTCAGCAGATGTTAAGTCTTTTAGGCACCGAATTAGCAAGACGAGAGGGAGTTGAGTTTGCACAGTGGGATGGTAAACAAGGGGACAAAGGCAGGCACAGCACCAAAGTTTCCACAAAAAGGAATAGCCCAGGTACAGTGTCAGCTCTACATGCATCCTCTGAGAATAAATTAAAGGGAATCAAGGAATGCATATTTTTCGAAGGCAACCACAGGTCATATAAATGTGAGGTGGCTGAGGCTTTACCCCTTGAGGAGAGAAAGGACAGGGTAACTAAGTCCACAGCATGTTTTAAATGTTTTTTGAAAGGTCATAGAGCAAGGTTTTGTAAATTTAAAATTTTGTGCAAAAAATGTCATGGTAGGCATCAGCCATTATTGTGTGAAAACACTCCTAGTAGGCCTACCCCAGAAGTAGAGACATCAGTGGCACATGCCACTGCTATGCAAGGGAGTAAAAGTAAAGGGGGATTATTGCAAACAACTGCAGCCTTATTAATTGGGAATGAGGGAGAAGCTACTGTAAGAGTGTTGTTTGATAGTGGTAGCCAGTGTAGTTTTATTAAGACCAGAATTTCCAGAAAATTGAAGTTTAAAGAACTTAAGAGGGAAAATTTAAGAATTTCTGGGTTTGGGGGTTCCGTTCAAAACCGAACCAAATTTAAGAAGGTAGAAGTTTGGTTAAGGGGTTGTTACCGCAAAGTCCCACTATCAAGGTCCAAGCTGTAGAGATTGAGGAACTTTGTGCTCCAGTCACTACTTGTTTAGATATGGCATGTGTCCAAGAATTGCAAGTTAAAGGAATTAATTTGGGCAATAATACGTTTGAAGGAACAGAAGATATTAGTCTTTTGATTGGAGCTGACTATTATTGGGACTTCATCACTGGTAATATTGTCCGTACTTCTCAAGGCCCAGTAGCTATTGAAAGTAAGCTAGGCTGGATGCTACATGGTAGCTATTGCAATGAAATGGAAATTAAGGCTCTTTTTGTTAAGATTGAGGAGAACAGCCATGGTTTGGAAAGGCATTTGAAAGCGTTTTGGGAACTTGAATCCATTGGCATAAAGGACAAACAGTCAAGTACAGTGAACAATGATGTTTTAGAGCAATTTGAAAAAGGGATTGGGTTTAGAGATGGTTGCTATGAAGTTGGCCTACCATGGAAGGATTCTTGCAAACCCGGTTCAAACCTTCAGCTAGCTAATCGGAGGTTGGAGACTTCATTGTACAGGCTAAGAAAAATGAGTTGTTGTTAATTGAATACAATGAGGCCATCCTAAGTTATGTAAGGGAGGGCTATGCTGAAAGGGTGCAAGGTGAGCTGGTGAGCCAGGAGGCACATTATCTGCCACACCATGCAGTGGTACGACGAGACAAAACTACCACCAAACTGAGGGTAGTTTTTGATGGCTCAGCCAAGGACAAAGGTGGTGTGTCCTTGAATGATTGTTTGGATGCTGGGCCAAATTTAAATGCAGATTTATTTTCCTGGTTACTGAGATTCAGGTTTGGTAGAGTAGCATTGACTGCAGATGTGAAGCAAGCCTTTTTGCGGATAAAGTTAAAACCAGAGGACAGAGATGCAGTAAGGTATCTGTGGGTGGATACGAAAGACTTGTTGGAAAATGAACCTAAGGTTCAAGCATATAGAATGAAGTCAGTGTTGTTCGGCCTCAGCTCTAGTCCATTTCTGTTGGCAGCTACTATGCAGTACCATTTTAAGAAATATTCTGAAGTCTATCCTAACACTATTGAACACATAAGGAAAAATTTTTATGTTGATGATTTGCTGTGTTCCGTGGATAATACAGAAATGGCTAAACAGATATTCATGGAGGCTAGAGCTATAATGAGGGAGGGTGGCATGGAGCTTAGAAAATGGCAGACCAATCATTCGCAATTACAAGAGTTTATGAGTCATTCCTGTGTAGTACCTGATGCAGCAGAAAGTATTGAGGATTCTGGTATTAAGGAGTTGTGGGCAATAGACGCAAAGGTGCTAGGCATTGTTTGGCAGCAAGATGATGATTTGTTTACCTTCAATGGGAAATCTTTAGTAGAGCTGGCTGAGAATGAGACAAGGTGGACAAAACGTACAGCTCTTAGTTTGGCTTCAAAGGTCTTTGATCCTCTTGGATTCCTGGCTCCATTTGTGATAAAGTCAAAAATTTGGTTTCAGAGCCTCTGGGAAATTGGACTTGGTTGGGACCAAGAGTTACCTGATCATATGGTGGTAAGGTGGAAATATTGGTTCAAAGAATTGGCACATCTTGGAGACATTGAAATCCCAAGATGGTACTTTGGAGAGTTGAACAATAGTCCAGACAATTTGGAGCTGCACATCTTTTGTGATGCAAGTGAGGAAGCCTATGCAACTTGTATTTATATAAGAGGCGCATTGCAAGAGGAAGTAAATTGCAGGTTGGTTGCTGCAAAGAGTAGAGTAGCACCTTTGAAAAGGCTTTCTGTTCCAAGGTTGGAATTGATGGGTGCAGTTATTGCTAGTCGGCTTGCAGTTATAGTGCAAAAGTCTTTGGCCCTCTCTGAAATTCCAAGCTATTATTGGACAGACTCCACTATAGTTTGGCACTGGTTAAGAAGACAGGCAAGGAAATGGAAACCATTTGTTGCCAATAGGGTGGAGGAAATTCAAGCGCACACAGATCCCAAGCAATGGAAGCATTGTCCAGGCACCCAAAACCCCGCTGATTTACCAACACGAGGAATTTCAGTGAAAGATCTTGCACAGTCAAGTTTGTGGTGGAATGGGCCAGAGTGGCTAAAACTTGGAAGTGAAAACTGGCCTTCTAATCAGCCTATTGTAGGAGAATGCCAGGCTGAAGAAGCATGGGTGAGTGAGGTGAGAAAATGCGCTGTGAACAGTTGTCAAGTTATGCAGCAGGACCTCATATTGAGGCTTGAGGACATTAGCAGTCTGAAAAGATTGTTAAGAGTGACAGCATGGGTATATAGATTTACCAACAACATTAAGGGAGAAACAAGAAGGGAAGGAATTCTGAGCAGTAATGAGATTCAGCAAGCCAGAAAATACTGGGTGGTATATGTGCAGAAGGAAAAATTTGGTGGAGAGGGAATTGCTCACCAGCCATCCATTACAGGTTCTACCAACACATTCTGCTCTCAAGGGTTTGGATGTGTTTTTAGATCAGGATTTATTGAGAGTAGGAGGTAGACTACAGTTTTCTGGGCTTCCAGAGGAGAAAAGACATCCAATCTTGCTACCTTCTGGGGGGTACTTTGTGGACCTTTTGATCCTGGATACTCATCATAAGCTGTTACATGCTGGAGTTAGAGAAGTGATAATAGAGATCAGACAACAGTTTTGGATTCCCAAAATTAGACAAGTAGTAAAAAGGTCGCAAATGTGTGGTTTGCAAGCGTTGGAGTGCAAAGCCTTATTATGAAAAGGTGGCTCCACTTCCAAGAGAACGGTGTGTCTATACTGCCCCATTTGATGTAGTGGGAGTAGACTTTGCAGGGCCAGTCTATGTGTATGAGCGAGGGGAGTCTAACAAAGGTTATATGTGTCTTTTCACCTGTGCTACCACCAGAGCAATCCATTTGGAGTTGGTAAGCAACTTAAGTAGTGATGTATTTCTTTTGGCCTTTAAAGGTTTGTGAACAGAAGGGGTTTCCCAAATAAAATCATATCGGATAATGCAAAAACCTTCAAAAAGGCTGCAAAGGAACTCCAAGAAATTTGGTCCTTGCTAAAAGAGGAAGGATTCCAATCCTACTTTTCACACCAAGGGGTACAGTGGGAGTTTATTGTTGAGAGAGCACCATGGTGGGGAGGATTTTGGGAAAGGCTAGTGAGAAGTGTAAAGTGTCCATTAAAGAAACTTTTAGCTAATGCTCATTTGAGCAAAGAAGAATTCTGCACTGTTTTATGTGAAGTAGAAGCAATGGTGAACAGTAGGTCTATCACTTTTGTTTACAACAGTATGCAGGATGCAGAGCCATTGACACCAAATCATTTTCTTTGTGGTAAACGATTAACATCAAGCCCCAGTATGCCAGAAGACTTGCAGCCTATCCAGAGCACTCAAGGAGAGTTAACCAGACGGTTCAGGTACCTTGAAGAGCTACAAGATCAGTTATGGAAGAGGTGGCAGATGGAATACTTGCCAGAACTCAATTATTACCCATCAGGCAAGGTAAAGGGCTCCAATGCAAATTGTATCAAGGTGGGAGAAGTGGTAATGATTGGGGATGAAAGACCAAGGCAATGCTGGAAGCTTGGCATAATTGAAAAGTTGTTTGTTGGCAAAGACAATTTAGTTAGGTCTGCACTGGTAAAGACTTCAGGAGGAAAGTTAAAGAGACCTATACAAAAACTCTCTGCTTTAGAAATCAAAAAAAAACACAGATAGTCAAGATGAAATTTGAGTTACAGCCTCATGGAGAAGGCTTGGCTAACCTTGCAGAAGGTTAATGACAACTGCGAAAAATGCTCTGTATGAATTGGTCCACAATTAACCCACCCCTTATATCTCCAGTCTAGCTATAGAGTAGATCAAGTCTAGCCTAGAGGGGTCAGCCTAGAGATTCCGGAAATGGTCCAGAGCGGGCTGATAAATTGAGGTCCACAGTAGGATTCCTCACCAAATTAGGTTAGGGCAATCTACCTTCACCTTTGTTAAGCTATGAGTTGATGCTAGGTCTTAGGCCACAATGTAGGCCTAAGTTGTCTGACCCAGCTTAATTTAATGAATTATGTTGGGTTAAAAACACAATTAGTCACTTACTGCTAGTTATTAGAGACTCTCTTTTCTCCTTCCTGTATAATTGTCGAGAGCGTACTTGCTGGTGGGGATCTTTCTTCGGTGTCTGTTCTCGTCCCTTCTCCCTGTTGCGTCCTTTCGCCCCGTTCCTCGTTTTCGTTCTCCTTTGTTCTCCTTTCGCGGGCTTTTTCCACCAGCGTCGTCTTGGTTTTTTTCGGTTGGTTTAGCGGTAATGTATATCTATTACCGAGCACGCTCTTCTCACACAGTATATAAATACTAGTGTGGAGAATAACTCTGGTGAGCAACCAATTGGTTTCATCCACCCAGTTATTGACATAAAAGGAATTTAATAATTGTTAGATTAACTACCTACCTACTCAGTGAACCATTTTCGTTACCTCCCAACTACCCACTCATCAGTTTTCCATATACTGGGGGCCCCGGGAGATAAAAATTTTGGTGTCATTGTCACCAATTTTTATGTCTGAGTGTAGACTAGCTAACTATTTGACTGTAAATGCCTGTTAATCTGATTAACAGTGCCTATCCTCACCTTCTCATGGAGAAGGTGTAGCATTTAATTAGAAGGAAAATATACATCCATAGGATGAAACTGTCTATGGTCTTTACCATAAGAAAAGAAAAATGAAAGTTAGAAGATAAAATTACAATTCCCCAGCTCTATTTTTTGTTGCAAAAATAGTCGCGCCTTTAATGCTGTTTGTCGCTGAGGTCTTGTGTCTGTCAATGTTGTAGTAGGATGCGTTACCACTCCTACTGTCAAAGGAATAGTTACTGGAAGTTCAGTGTCTCCAGTTGTTACTGTCAGTGGAGAAGGTTCTCCAAAGTCCATTGTTTTGGGTCCAGACTCTAAAGGGTACAAAAGAGAAATGTCTCTTGTTGTGTCACCCGTTGAAGTCCTTAATTTGACCACTCTTGTTACCCCGTCTGCCCCTGGTCTGAGTTCTAAACTCTAGCCAGAGGCCAGTATTGTCTTGGAGTACTGTCATGTATGAGAACAAGGTCCCCTACCTTAATTGTGTCAGACCAATCCTTCTTAGTCATTTGTTTATGTCTCTCCCTTAGACCCATCAAGTACTCAGTTTTCCACTGTTTAATGAAATGAGCTTTAACTCTAGTTAATGTTGTAACTTAGTCTGGAGTTCATCATGTCGTTGAGTCCAGTTTGGGTCTTCTGAAGAGTCTATATTGTAGTCCGGCAGGAGACTAACTTGTTCTCCCCGAATCAAATGATTTGGAGTTAATGGTTCCGGGTCATTAATGTTGTCACTCACATAAGTGAGTGGTCTATTGTTGATTATGTTCTCAATCTCAGCCAGGAGAGTGAGCAACTCAAATAAGTGTATCTGTTTTTTACCAATTGCTTTCTTCAAGCAATTCTTTACTGTTTGTATATTCCTCTCCCAGATAGAACCATACCAAGGAGAGGCAACCGGAATATACTTCCACTTTATGTTTGAATTTTTATATATAATTGTGTGAGTTCATCGCTTAACAAGTCGTGGATGACTTGTTCACCAGCCTTGAAATATGTAGCATTGTCAGTCCAAACTGTCTTGGTACTGAATGTCGTGCACAGAATCTCTTAAAGACAGCAACAAAAGATTCTGCTGTAAGGTCCTCCACAACATCCAATAAACAGCTCGTGAGGCAGCACATGTAAACAGTACAATGTACATTTTTTGTTCAGTGTCACCCACCCCTACAGTCAATGCTCCTGTATAGTCAATGCCTACAGTCTCAAAGGGTCTGTTGAGAGTAACTCTCTCCTCTGGCAAAGCAGGAGGATTTGGTTTCCTATAGGGCCTAGCATGAATACGCCTACATGTGACACACTCACTCAGGACTGTTTTAACAGTGATCCTTCCCTTGGGTATCCAATAAGTTTTTCTTAATGTAGTTAGTGTCTGTGGTACCCCCATATGATATACATCATTGTGTTTTTTCTGATGATTAATGTTGTCAAATAGCTAAATCTAGGTAAAAGGATTGGATGTTTGCTTTTGTATGACAGTTTTGATTTGTCTAATCTCCCTTTACACCTTAGAAGGCCTTCCTCATCTCTGAACAAGTTTAGATCCACAACTACTGATGGTACAGGTTCTTTTGTTTGTTTCCCATTAGTTAAGAATTCTAACTCTTTATTGTACTCTTTTTGTTGTGCATGGCCTATCCAGTATTTGGTTGCAACTTCTGTATAATTATGATTGTTTTTATTTAGCTGTTTGTTAATTGTAGTTAAACAGTTGTGAGCAAACCTCAAACAGTAGGCTGTACCCTGACAAGTTTGTGAAATCAGAATACTTCATAATTAGTGATTGGTTCAACCTTTTCATTTGAAAAGATTAAATTTAATGTCAAGTTAACTTGTTCCACAGGCCATTGGTCTGTATTACAGAGCCACTTAGGTCCCATAAACCAAGTTTTGTTTGACTTCAACAACTTGTAGGATAAACCTCTGGTCAGAAAGTCTGCTGGATTTTGTTTAGTTGGAACATAGTGAAAGTTTACTCAGTGGCGGTTCCTCATATGGGCAATATGGGCAGCCGCACAGGGCGGCATTTGTGGAGGGGCGGCATGAGCGCCTGCAAAAAAAAAAAATAAAATAAGAATAAATAAATAAAGAAATAAAAAAAATAAAAAATAAAATAAATAATAAAAGATCAATGACTTTGCATCAAGGAAGGTAAGAAGAGTCAGGCTTTAGATGGCAGTTGTGCTGTGGTGCAATTTATTTTGTTTCTTGTTCAAAGTGTAGCATAATAATTACCCTCTCTTAAGTGTCTTATTCTATTTATGTGATAGAGCATTTGTACAATTTAGAAATTTGATTCTCTAGTTTATTTATGGCAGTTGTGCAATTTAATTTGTATTTTTCCTGTTCATAGTATCATAATTACATTCTCTTAAGTGAGTTATTCTATTTACGTGATGAAGGATTTGTAAAATTCAGAAATTTGAGTCTTTGTTTTGGTTCTGAAGTTCCAACAATTAGTCCAATAAAAAGTTTTTTGTGAAAGAGTTATGTCTGTCCTTTATTTTGGGGGGATTCGAATGTGTGTGTGTTGGCGAACAGGGGGGGGGGGCGCTGAAGGTGAGGTTCGCCCAGGGCGTCATGTAAGCTAGGACCGCCACTGAGTTTACTTGTAGGCTTTCATTAGCTTCAGCTATTTCTTTTAGCCTATTTCTTACAAAGATATTCTTACTATTAATGCTATCATTCCGTATCCAGGCAAGACAAATCTGACTGTCAAGCCAGATGTGGATATGAGTTATGTTCACATCATGGTAAGCATCCTTAAGCAATGAAATGGTTTTAATGGCTAATGCAGCAGCCAATAGTTCCAATTGAGGTATGGTTCGGGTAGGTTTGAGAGGTGCAACTTTCCCCTTTGCATAAATTAGATGACTTTCTGTAGGACTTAAAAGATACGCACAGCACCCATAAGCTTGTGTGCTTGCATCAGCAAACACATGAAGTCTCTGGGGCTTATCCCTAAACCCACAGCACCTTTGAATTTTAATGTTCTGCACTTTTGTTAAATCAGCAGCTAACTTCTTCCAAGATTTTTGATTTTCATTTGTTATTGGATCATCCCACCCAACATTTGTCCTCCAAATTTCTTGGAGCAGAATCTTTGATTTTATTGTTGAAGGCAGGAATAGACCCATAGGATCAAAAATTTTGGAAGCCTCTGATAATATTTGTCTTTTAGTATTTGCTTCCTCATCAAGTTTAAAACCTTTAGTACAGATTGAATCATGACTGTTAGAAGTTGCATCCAAATACCAGTTCATACCTAAAGTTTTAACTCTGTCTGATGGCTCAGTAAGACCATTATTATCCTTTAAAATCTTTTTGTTTAAATCCTCATCATTTGAAATCCACTCTCTAAGTTCAAAGTTACCTTGTTGCATAATGTTTTGAGAGTGTTCATAGACTTCAGATAATTCAGATTTTGTTGTTGTTGAGCCTATTAGATTGTCTACGTAAAAATGTTCCTTAAGGAAGTTCAATGTTAAAGAGTTATTAAACTGGTTTAAATGATATCTAATTGTCAATGCTAATAGGCTAGGTGAGCAATTGGCTCCAAACAACACAACATTAAATCTATAGGTTATGAACCCTTTATTCAAATCAAATGGATCCTTGAACCATAAGAACCTAAGTTGGTTCTTATCATATTCATTTTTAAGATTTATTCTCAAAAATGCCTTTGAAATGTCACTTTGTACGGCATATTTATCTAACCTGAACCTCAGTAAGATCTTCACAAGGTCAGAAATGAGATTAGGACCCTCAATCAGGCAATCATTCAAACTGTGTTTATCACTGTCTTTGAGGCTACAGTTATATACTACTCTGAGTTTTGTTGTTGGGGCATCTTGTCGATAGACCCCCCTGTGGGTTAAATAATGACAACCATCTTTTTTAAAAGGGTTATTTGTTACTTCTTCAATGAAGCCTTTCTGTAGCTGTTCTTTGAAGACATCATTATATGTTTTATATTATTATCTTGTTTGAGTTTTTTCATTACTTTATATAAATGTCCTTTAGCTACTTTGAGATTGTCTCTTAAAGTTGGACAATTTATTTTCCAAGGTAACTCAATAAAATAACTATTGTCTTTGCACTGAATGGTGTCTTCAAATCTTTCTACCATTAACTGATCTTCTGAAGTTTGATTTGTGTCATGTATACCCACAGATTCTAGCAACCATAAAGTTTGAATTGCCTCATCCAAAGTTTCATTTGATAATGATGAATTAATGTTCTCAGTTGAGATAATATTATTCAAAGTGTTGCTATTCTTACAGGTGTTATGTAGGACTGAGTTGAGGCACATAGTATTTGTTGGTCATGAACTATTTTGGTTTAGGTCTAGGTTGTATTTGGATAGATCACCCAAAGGGGCTATCCCTGATGGAGTCTGAATAGCTATACCATTACCTATCTCTACTATGCCCTTATGAATAAGATTAATATAATCTGCCCCCATTAACATTTCAATGTTAGCTACTGTGTTGTTTGTGATATGTCTATCAGCTATTTTGTAGTGTTTTCCCAAATGATTTATGGTTTGTTCTAGTTTGGGTATAACCAGTTTGTTTTGTCCTACTTTAGAAATAATAACTGCTTCAATTTTCTCTAATTTATTTTCTAACTGTAGTTCCAGGTCAATTGTCTTATTGCTATTTTTGTCCGAGTTATCCTTAACAAAGGATGCAATATTGAGTTTTTGTTCATTCGGGTTTGGTGTCAAACCCAATTTATTACTACATTTTGTGAAACAAATGTTTGTTGAGAACAACAGTCTATAAGACATCTCACTGGAGTGGTGCTACCCTCACTATTCACTAAGTCCAAAGTAATAGTTGGTAAAAGAATCTCAGTGTTTTTTGTTACGTTGTTTGAACAAACAGAATGTCCCATGAAAGTGGCATTTTCTTGATTACCTTTGTTTGGTGGAGGTATCTTTTGAGTTTGAGTACTATTGTTTGGACACTTTGGTGAATCACACATTGATGAGACATGTCGTAAACTTTTACAAAACTTACACTTGAATCTTAACCTAGATTTACAGTCTTTCTTATAATGTCCCTGGCCAGTACACTTTTTACATAGGTTCAACTGTTCACATCTTTTAGCTCTTTGGTTAAAGTCTGAATATTTATCACACCCAGTACTACTGTGTTCATTACTTGCACAAAATTTGCAATGTAGTGTGTAAGTTGAGGCAGCAGTTACATTAAAGTGCTGTGATGTAGGTGTTCGTGTATTACAGTTGGTCACATTTGATTCTACAGTATCAAGTTTTGTCTGTTTGGCTGTAGCTAGTTGGTCTCTGGGAACAGTCTTTGGTTTATCCATAGTCTGGGTCTTATTTTGTGTTGGAAAATCTCTCAATTTGTAATTAGTTAGGATATTGGGGAAGTGTTTTCTTATATCTTCAAGCTTAGGATAATTTTCTCCCGTCTTTAGAATTAAAATATCTTTAACCCTCAAAGGAAGGCACCTAAGAACTATGCCTTGTATAATCCAAGATGAAGCTTTAATATCTATCTCATTGCTAACTAGTTGTCCTATAATAGCTTCTAATTTTGTATAAAAATTTTCCATATCACTATGGTTATCTTTTATGGGTGCAAAATCAAAAATTTGTTGAGATAATTCATATACAATCTCATATTTATTAATGTAATTACGTTTTAAGAGATCAATAGCTACTTCATATGAATTCCCTACGGCTGGTAAATAGGCTATCAGGTTATAGGCTGGGCCTTTAAGGAAACTAGTTAAGTAGCTAAATTTTTCAACAGTTGAAATATAAGGTTTATTACCTATTAAACTCTCAAATTTGTCAATGAAAGATGGGAATTGTACCGTGTCCCCTTCAAATGTTGGTACTAGCAAAATGGGTAACTGAGCCCTCAATTCTTGTGACTCAGGATTTAGCATGCCACTTAAATTTTGTTGAAGGTTAGCTCTACTTTGATTAAAATCAGAATTAGGTTTATTTGGTGTTAAGTCAGTCAAACGAGACCGTAGTCTCCTTATTTGCTGTTCAATTGAGATTACCTGATCATCATTATCAGCGTAAAGGTCTATCAATTGTTCTTCAGCTATTTCGGATTCAACTAACTCTGAAATACTCTCATTAATGGCTATTATTTCCTTCTTTTTAGTTTCCAATTTAAGAATTACACACTCTAAATCTTCCTTACCTGGTTGTGTAATATTGTTAAAAGTGTTCACAGCCTTTGTCACAGCTCCCAACTTTGCCCCCCTTTTCTTTTTTAACTTTTTCAATTCCGCACTGTCCATGTCTAAGTCAAAATTGTTTAACTGGGGATCGTAATGAAATAGAGGACAAGAAGAAATTACCAGAGAAGAGAGAGCACAGACAAAACAGTCAAGTTTAAATTTGGTTTAATCCCCACCAAGTACTTATGTGTCACTCAGGTCTAAGCTTATAAGAGAATGAGACTCCTTAAATGTAAATGTTTCCTAGTTAGGCCCTAGGTTGTAGACCTAATTAGGCTTGATTAGGTTAGGCTTAGGCTAGACCATTTAGCCTAATTCTGCAATTTTTGTTAAGTAAGGTTAAGGTTTGTAAATTCCCCACACACGGACCACCAATGCGAAAAATGCTCTGTATGAATTGGTCCACAATTAACCCACCCCTTATATCTCCAGTCTAACTATAGAGTAGATCAAGTCTAGCCTAGAGGGGTCAGCCTAGAGATTCCGGAAATGGTCCAGAGCGGGCAGATAAATTGAGGTCCACAGTAGGATTCCTCACCAAATTAGGTTAGGGCAATCTACCTTCACCTTTGTTAAGCTATGAGTTGATGCTGGGTCTTAGGCCACAATGTAGGCCTAAGTTGTCTGACCCAGCTTAATTTAATGATTCTATGTAAACCTGGGTTAAAAACACAATTAGTCACTTACTGCTAGTTATTAGAGAGTCTCTTTTCTCCTTCCTGTTTAATTGTCGAGAGCGTACTTGCTGATGGGGATCTTTCTTCGGTGTCTGTTCTCGTCCCTTCTCCCTGTTGCGTCCTCTCGCCCCGTTCCTCGTTTTCGTTCTCCTTTGTTCTCCTCTTCGCGGGGCTTTTTCCACCAGCGTAGTCTTGGTTTTTTTTTTCGGTTGGTTGAGCAGTAATGTATATCTATTACCGAGCACACTCTTGTCACACAGTATATAAATACTAGTGTGGAGAATAACTCTGGTGAGCAACCAATTGGTTTCATCCACCCAGTTATTGACATAAAAGGAATTTAATAATTGTTAGATTAACTACCTACCTACTCAGTGAACCATTTTCGTTACCTCCCAACTACCCACTCATCAGTTTTCCATAACAACAATGCCTCTTCGGTGGGGAGTGTTAGAAAATCTAGAAGAGGAAGAACCATTGTTGTCCCAAGGCGATATGATGACTAAGCTGATTGATGCAGCATTGCTTGTATATATTAAGTTAAGGTGTATATATATCCATCTCATAATTGTAAGGTTAGTGAAAAATTAACTTAATTTAGAGCTAGCATTTTTGAGCTCTTGTGGCATCATTGTTTGGTCACACTGTTGGCATCATTTTGGGGCGCTGCGCGTTCTTTCTACTCGTTTGTGGGATGTCGTACGTACAGGGTGTGGTCTGTTAGAGAGCTCTCTTGCAATTCAGTTTGGTTGTTTAGATACAAGATTGTTGCATCGTGCAGTAGTCCAGGTTGCGTTGTTGTTGCAAGGTTGAGAAAGAAGACCATAAATAGTACCCCTTTTGTTTATATTAAATTCATGTAACTAAGGCCTAAGGTAGGCCCGCATCGAGTCAGCAACCCTGAGGTAGGACCTAATAGGATCTCAAATCCGTAAGTTTTAATTTTAGCCTAACTTGGGCTGTAGGTAGAACTGGCCCTTTAGAATTTGGCCGTTCACGGCTCAGCTGGGATTTTGAACCCAACAAATAAATAAAATAACACTGAGTGAAGGGGTCTCCGAAAATCTGGACACAAAGGGTGATGCTGAAGCTCTGTTGATCTCCATCAATAGTCCATCATGTCATACATATTCATTGTGTACTTATTTTTCTGGGATCCAGTGCTGAAAGAAATCAATGATGCTCATCTATATTTTCAAAGAAAGGGACTTGCTTTGGACCAGTGTGCATTAAAAATGAACTCTTTATCCGTGTTTTTAACTAATGAACGAGAGGCAGTAGTATCAAACGCTGCAGATGCCGCCGAAGAGTTCTGTAATGAAATGGATATCAGTATAGACCGCAGAGTCAGGAGACGGAGAAGAATGCCTGGAGAGCAAGCTCGTGATGCTGGATTGACCGTGCAAGAGGATGTACGCAGAGAATTTTTTGAAATCATGGATCGTTTATTAGCAGAAATTGAAAAACGCACAGTTTGTCTTAAAAACATGAATGATCGCTTTGAATTTCTGTCGTCTTCGTACCTTTTGAATCAGTCCAAAGATGAAGAAATTAATACCAAGGTCAATAATTTTTCTTCCATCTACAATGACATTAATCCAGGAAGTCTACTGGAAGAAATAAAGCGTTTGCGCAGACATTTGCTCAGTTTCGAAAGCATAAACGTCGACGATGATCCAAAGAACTGGGATATATTAAAACTACTTCAGTGGATCGTTAAATGGGATCTAGTGGAATCTTTGCCTCATATAACAATTGCCCTCCGGATCTGTCTAACTACATGCATGTCCGTGGCAAGTTGCGAACGAAGTTTCTCGAAACTGAAACTTATAAAAACTTACCTCAGGTCAACTATAAGTCAATCTAGACTGAGCAATTTGGCGATTATTTCAATTGAATGCGAAGTTGCAGAGACAATGGACATAGAAAAAATCATTCATGAATTTTCTGTTATGAAAGTCCGAAAATTTAACTAGGCATTATACATTATATAGTTATTGTTAAAATTATGTAGTGTATTATGTATGGTACATAACCATACATTATGTAGTATTAGGGTGTGTCGAATTTTTCAACTTTCAAATTCCAAATATGAGGGGTGCTAAAATGTTGCAGCATGACTTAGGAATTCTAAAGATATTTTTGTTAATTTAATATAATTTAGTTTTGCTTGGTAAGAAGCTACATAAAAATAGTGACTTTTTTTACTTTTTTGTGGAATTATATAATAATTATTATATTAATAATTATATATGCTGTATATAAAGGGTGATCCAGAGAAATGGGACCCAAAAGAAACCCCTGTAACTCTTAAAGTATAAGTCCTTTTATAAAATCATACGCATCATTCGAAAGAGGATAGTTACAAGTTTGTACAGGATTGTATAGGTTTTGACAATACAAGACAAGATAAGATACAAAACAAAATAAAAGTGTTAGTTAAAACTAACCCTTCAAGATGACTGCATGGACTGTGGAACAGCTGCGTTTCATAACTGAGCAATATTATGAGCATGGAAGAAGTGTAGTTTCAGCTCAAAGATCTTTCAAGACAAATTTTCAGATGTCAAAATCACCTTCTAAGAAAGTAATCCGTCGGTGTCAGAAATTTTTCCCTAACTGGCAGCATTGGAAAAAGAAAACCAACTGGAAGAGTGCGCACAGCAAGGATAGACGAGATCATTAACAGAACTCATGAAATTGTACAGGATAATCCTAACATAAGCATCAGACGTGCTTCTCAGCTGTTAGGAGTTGGATATGAAACAACACACCGTATATTCAAGCAAAATTTAATGCTCTTTCCATATAAAATTCAAACAGTGCAACAACTAAACGATGGAGATTTCGCACGAAGACGACAATTCTGTCAATGGATCCAACAGAAGGTAAATGACACCACCAATTTTCTAGCAACTTTGATTATGTCAGACGAAGCCCATTTTCACTTGAATGGAACTGTAAACAAACAAAATTGTCGTTTCTGGGCAACAGAAAATCCATTGAATATTACCGAAGTCCCGTTGCATAGTCAGCGTGTAACTGTTTGGTGTGGTCTTACTGCATCTCAGATCATAGGGCCGTACTTTTTCGAGGATTCCACCGGAAACACGGTCACTGTAAATGGTGATCGCTACGAAAAAATGTTGACCGATTTCCTTATTCCTAAATTAAGAGATCTTTGTCTAGAAAACCACTGGTTCCAACAAGACGGAGCTACCTGCCATACCACGAGGAACTGCATGGCAGTTTTGCGTCAAACGTTTCCAGGCGAGTTAATCTCAAGATTTGGAGACGTTGAATGGCCCGCAAGGTCTCCGGATTTTTCTCCCTAATTATTATCTCTGGGGATATTTAAAGAGTAGGGTCTACAGAAATAACCCAACGACCTTGCAAGAATTGAAGGCCGCCATCACAAATGAGATACAGGCCATACCACCGCACACTCTTGCAAAAGTGATGCAGAACTTACAAGCGAGAACACTGGAATGCTTGGCAACTAATGGAGCACATTTGAAAGGAGTCATTTTAAAAAAATAAATATTTCATAATAAACTTGTAACTCTACTCTTTCGAATGATATATAGTTTTTATGAAAGGAATTAAATATTAAGAATATTTGGCTTTTTTTTATGGGTCCCATTTATCTGGATCACCCTTTATAATGCACTGCTGTTTTTGCTTATTTCACAGGTTGAAACATATTCATCAGTGTGCTGAAGATTACTTGTCCGTCAGTGCTACCATCCTAACCAGTGGGAATTGACCTACAATGGCTTCTAAAAGGAGGACAAGACTGGGGACATTCACACATATGAGCAACCTAATTGGAACTGGTAGAGAGTTGTTGCCCTCTGAACTCCCAACTCTGCGAGACGTTCTGAAATATGGGCTACTGCTAAGAGAACAAAGTGGTGAGGATGTGAGAAACTACCCAGCAGCCAGTCTTGCAAAGGACATTTACCCTAAAGTGCTTGAAAAGTGGGAACGAGCAAACAGTTCTTTTGTAGCCCCCGTTGTAAATTCACGAGTCACAATCTTAAACAAGATCCAAGAGAGCTGGGAGCAGGCCAAAAACATATCTCTTGGGAGAGGAAAGCTACATGTCAAAGAGGCTTTCATTGCAAAACTTGACAAGCTTTTTGACATCCTCAGTTGCAAGTGTAAAATTGTTCTCTGCTCTGAATTTGGCTGCCTTGCAGATGCTGGTTGCAAAAACGAAACTCACATTAACTGTACATGCCCTAGGGAGATGAAGATCCCTGTGAAGGAACTTGCTTTCATTAAAGGTCAGAGAGACAAGTCTGGTTCTATTGGACCACATCAGATTGGCTTGCCAGATCAACCTGAGCACAACAGACAAGTCAAAAAGCAGAAGCGGCAAGAAGACGAAAGAAGAAGGCTTGCTGAATATAAGCAGACAAGTAAGCAGGCTGTTTCAATGCCATCAAATGAAATAATTTTCTCTGATGATGAAAATGAAGAACAAATAGCTGATGCTCAAGATGGAAAGGATGGAAGTTATGAAGTGACATTAGAAATACCAAGCACGTCTTCAACTTCCAATAAAAAGCCAGAGTACAACACATTAGAAATACCTAATGTTGCTATGCACAGCATCAGATATGGTGTTGGCCTGCGTGCCACAGCTGCCATCACCACTGCTGCCTTTATGGATGCTGGCTTGATCACTGAAGAAGACAAGAGACTTGTAGTTGATCACAATAAAGTCAAGAGGGCCCAAGAAAAAGTTGAGAGATCCCTGGATCAGGAATTTGATGATCTTTGTAAGAAGGGTGAAATTGACTGCATCTTCTTTGACGGCCGTCAAGATACAACTAAAGTTATGCTGAAAGCAGACAATTCAGATCGTCAGTTCCCCAGCATCATCAAAGAAGAGTATTATTCTGTGTGCAGCAAGCCAGGTGGAAGATATCTCTACCACTTCACTCCTGAGAAAGGCTCAAAGAGAAAAAAACCTGCTGAAGTTATTGCTGATAATCTTGTAGATTTCATGAAGAAGAAGGGCATTGATAAAAGCCTGCAGGCCATTGGAGGTGATTCTACAAATGTTAACACTGGCTGGGAGGGTGGTTCCATGCATTGGGTAGAGGTCAAGCTTTGCCGTAAGCTGATCTGGTTGGTTTGTGCCCTCCACACTAACGAGTTACCCCTGCGACATTTGATCACAGCACTGGATGGGAAGACCTTGTCTAACAACAAGTGGACAGGTAACATTGGCAAGATGCTAGACACTGCAACCGAACTTGAAATTGATCCTTCATTCACCAAACTCTCAATTGGAGAGCCTCTTACTTCACTGAGTGACAATGTCGTAAAGGATCTCTCTACTGATCAAGCTTACGGGTATAGGATCACACAGGCCATAAGGACAGGAGAACTTCCCATAGATCTGGCCCTTCTTGAAATTGGTCCAGTGAGCCATTCAAGGTGGTTGACAACAGCAAACAGGCTTTGTCGCATATGGGTTTCAAAACATGGCCTTAAAGGCAAAACCCTCAACAACTTAAGACTGACAGTGGAATACATTGTTGGTGTGTACTACCCCTGTTGGTTCAACATCAAAGTAAAACACTCTTGGGTGGAAGGCCCACGCCACATCTTGTTTCAGCTGCGGCTAGTTAGGCTGCAAAAGAAGGCTGTAGTGGATGCTGTTTTGTCAACCATCAAGCGCTCAGCATGGTATGCATTCAGCGAAATGATAATCCAGACACTCTTGTGCTCAGATGACAGTGAGGAGAGGAGAGCTGGTGTCCAAAAGATTGTTGACATGAGGGGTGGAGATGATGACACACTTGGAGATCTTTCTGTACGTCCCAGGAAGACACCTTCCATCAACCCCAGTGCTTCTTCCGTGTTGGAGCTGACAGACTGGTCTGACGGGGTATTTGAACCTCCTTTGACATGTAAACTGACTACAGCGGAAGTAAAGAAGTTCTTTGACAAGCCTATGCAAGTTCCACAGTGGCCCTGTCATGCTCAGTCAATAGAGAGGTGTGTGAAACAAGTCACAGAGGCAGCAGGCAGGGTGTATACACATGAGAAACGTGAGGGCTATATCAGAGGCCAAGAAGCAAGTCGGCGGCTGATGTCCAAGAACGAATCAAAGCAAGACTTGATGAAACTTGTTGTTTAAATATTTTTTTTTTACTGATGTCATTACTTTCTAATGTTGTTTTATGATTACAAGGATATGTTTTATGATTACTAGGATATGTTTTATGCAGAGAAACTAAAATTTTTATAGCATTACCTGACACTTTGAGAAGCTAAAATTAATAAATGTTGTTTTCCGAGAGCAATTTATGTGCTTTTTAATCAAACGTAGATTTACCAAGCTAAGTGTTGAGCAATCACAAAAATAATAGCAGATTTGAATTCTTCACATCCAAAAACATATTTTTAAAACCCCTCAGTGAAGAAATTGGCAAAAATTAATTTTCACCTCCCAAATTGACACACCCTACTACAGGGCGGTTACACTAAATATTCATATAGCAGATGGCGAGCACTTTGTCAGAAAGGAATGGCCCGTGAGAAATGAGCTTAATCCAGGCAAACACAATGTTCTTAACGAAGCCCTTGTTCCAACAGACAAAATTTTGCTAGCCCCGCTGCATATCAAGCTTGGTCTTATTAAGCAATTCATCAAAGCTTTGGATGCTGAAAGTGATGCTCTTTATCATATACGTTCAATGTTTCCCAAACTTTCTGAAGCTAAAATCAAGGGAGACATATTTGTTGGACCTCAAGTCAGACGCATGTTAGCATCTAAAGAGTTAGAAGAAAAAATGACAGCTCTTGAAAAAAATACTTGGCAGTCATTTCGGCTTGTAGTCCATGGATTTTTAGGTAAGAAGAAGAACAACTACAAAGAGCTAGTAGAAAATCTACTCAAACACTTTCAAAGGTTAGGTTGTAGAATGTCCCTGAAGTTACATTATCTGGATTCGCATTTAAAATTCTTCAGACCAAATTTGGGTGACGTAAGTGAAGAACATGGTAAACGTTTTCACCAAGATATCCAAACCATGGAGAGGAGATATCAGGGAAAAATAGGACGAAGCTATGATGGGCGACTATATCTGGTGTTTAATACGAGATAATCCACGGAACTACAAGAGAAAAAGTCTCAAATGTACATTTTTAAGCATTATCCGTTTAGATTTGTGAGCATATTTGTGTGCATATTATATTTGGGTGCATTATATATACACATTATATATGCATTATATATATATTATATACATTATATATTAGTGATGGATCGAATAACCGCAACCGCAACCACACTACAACCGCACAAAAATTCACAACCGCAACCGTAACCGCAACCGCCGTTCCATAAGTGCGGTTGCGGTTGTAAAAGCTTAGTTAATTTTAATTTTAGGTTAATTAGAAATATTTCTTTTTTTAAAAAGAAAATGATGGGTCTCCTTATGCGTGCTTAAACGTGACGTCATACGGCTGCCGTAGTAAAATTGGTAGTAAAATGCCGTAGTAAAATGCAGCAAAAATATTATTCTTGAAATTCACCTGCCTGTCATTAAGTTTGACATCAGTTTTTCAATTGAATAATAATCCATAACTTTCCAATGGGTGGAGGCTGGGGAAAGTGGTAGGTGGGATGAACAGTGCGATGGGTCCTCGTCCCTCATCCTGGTAACACACTTAGTGCAAAATATGGTTTTAATTAATTTGACCTATTCTTTCATAATAGCTATATAAGTTTAGAATATACTTCATTTAAATAGTATTTATTTAGTAAATACCTTATGTTGAACACAAGTTTTGCAACACACAAATAGCGGTAGCGGTGTATTGCAAAACTTGTGTTCAACATAAGGTATTTACTAAATAAATACTATTTAGTATATATTATGTACCAAGTGTGGCTAAATCGCACTATAGTGGCTAAATCCAGTTAATAATTACGCATTTTTCCTAGTATATGATAACCGCAACCGCAACCGCGGTTGGAAAAAATTCGACAACCGCAAACACAACCGCAACCGCGGTTGTGAAAAACCGACCACTCGATCCATCACTATATATATATACACATTATATATATTGTTACATAGTGAAATGAGCCTATAATTGTGAAAATTTCTATGAATTGAGTTTCAGCCATGGCAGGAATAATAATAATAATTCAGGGGCGTACCCAGAAATTTGTCGAGGGGGGGGGGGGCGAACTTGGAACTAATCGTAGAAGTATAATTGAAATAGAGATAAATAATTTTTATGTACGTTCATGATGAGCTTATCGTCCAGTTAGAGATGATTAACTAGCTACTGCTAAGACACATTATGAATAAAAATCTAAAAATTCTATTATAAAAAATATAAAAATTATGATAAAAATCTGATTAGTAACATAATATTCAATGCAAACCGCAATTAGGATGCTCAGATTTGTATTAACATAAGAATAAAAAAGTGCTAATTTCGAGATTAAGCATTTCCTTGGACTGTTACCTTTATAAAAGAAAATTATTCTCAGGGCCGGATTAAGAGTTTTCGGGATCGTAAGCCATTTTAGATTTTTAATAGTAGGGGAGGCAAAAGCGCCGAAATTTTTTCCCTTTCATTCTCATCTTGTTGTTGTTGAGCTAATAATTTATTAGCTCAAGAAGGGGGGGGGGCGATCGCCCCTGTCGCCCTCCCCTTCGGTACGCCTCATATAGTTGAAAAGATCGACATTGGGATGGTAATTGTTGAAAAAGAGTATGTTGGCGGGGAAATAGTTTAAAAGATCCAAATTTATTAACTGCGGGATTTTCACTATAATTCAACTTTTATTCGGACTTCATTCAAAACACGCATTTTATATATATAATTAGTGATGGATCGAGTGGTCGGTTTTTCACAACCGCGGTTGCGGTTGTGTTTGCGGTTGTCGAATTTTTTCCAACCGCGGTTGCGGTTGCGGTTATCATATACTAGGAAAAATGCGTAATTATTAACTGGATTTAGCCACTATAGTGCGATTTAGCCACACTTGGTACATAATATATACTAAATAGTATTTATTTAGTAAATACCTTATGTTGAACACAAGTTTTGCAATACACCGCTACCGCTATTTGTGTGTTGCAAAACTTGTGTTCAACATAAGGTATTTACTAAATAAATACTATTTAAATGAAGTATATTCTAAACTTATATAGCTATTATGAAAGAATAGGTCAAATTAATTAAAACCATATTTTGCACTAAGTGTGTTACCAGGATGAGGGACGAGGACCCATCGCACTGTTCATCCCACCTACCACTTTCCCCAGCCTCCACCCATTGGAAAGTTATGGATTATTATTCAATTGAAAAACTGATGTCAAACTTAATGACAGGCAGTGTGAATTTCAAGAATAATATTTTTGCTGCATTTTACTACGGCATTTTACTACCAATTTTACTACGGCAGCCGTATGACGTCACGTTTAAGCACGCATAAGGAGACCCATCATTTTCTTTTTAAAAAAAGAAATATTTCTAATTAACCTAAAATTAAAATTAACTAAGCTTTTACAACCGCAACCGCACTTATGGAACGGCGGTTGCGGTTACGGTTGCGAATTTTTGTGCGGTTGTAGTGCGGTTGCGGTTGCGGTTATTCGATCCATCACTAATATATATATATAACGTAAAGAACGACGCTTGTATAGGAGATATTCCGCGCAAGACGAGAGAGAGAGAACGAAACAAATGAAAAAATGAGGTAACCACCCGGGAATCGAACCCGGGATCTTCCGATTGCCGGTCAGACGCGATAACCATTACACCATGGGCCTCACTCTTCCAAATGCCGTAATTCTTCTACATACTCGCAGAAACCAATGCCCCAAGGGGGCACCTCCCGCATGCCGTAACATTATATACATTTAACTGCAAACACGCAGTATAATTAACGTAAAGAACGACCTCATTTTTTCATTTGTTTCGTTCTCTCTCTCTCGTCTTGCGCGGAATATCTCCTATACAAGCGTCGTTCTTTACGTTAATTATACTGCGTGTTTGCAGTTATATATATATATATATATATATATATTATATATATATATATATTATATAGAAACGACGTAAGTATAGAGGAGTGTTCTGCACACGAGGAGAGAGAAATAACGAATTTGTTCGTTATTTCTCTTCCTCGTGTGCAGAACACTCCTCTATACTTACGTCGTTTCTATACATTAATATACTGCGTGGTCATTGCAGTTAAATGTACATATTCACGATTTGCGAGGGTGCTCTCTCAAGGCATTGGTTTCTGCCCTATGTAGGAGAATTACGACTTCTGACTGATGGAGGCCCGTGGTGTAGTGGATAGCATATCTGACCGGCAATCGGAAGATCCTGGGTTCGATTCCCGGGCGGTTACCTCATTTTTCATTTGTTCGTTATTTCTCTTCCTCGTGTGCAGAACACTCCTCTATACTTACGTCGTTTCTATACATTAATATACTGCGTGGTCATTGCAGTTATATATATATATATATATATATATATATGTGTGTGTGTGTAAAAGTGAACAATGAATAATCCCTTCATTCATATAATTCTGATGTTCATTCGTATACTTCGTATATTTATATAAGCCTTATATTCTTATTCATATATTCATTTTTACATAAGGACCAAACTCGCATAATGCAAGTTTGGATGTTTTTAGTATTCAGTGTGTGGTAAATTCTTTAACATAATAATAAAAAAAACTTTACACTCTATACGTCATTAGTTATATGTTGTTCAATTCATACGTCCATGTCCTTTCTTGACCTTTATCTTTTATTAATTTTATTAATTATTCATTCAGCTACCTATTGTCTACCTAGTGTCAACCTATTGTGTGACTACCGATATGTGTCCAATACTTCATGCATTCGTACATGTCCACTGATGACGTACATAGTTACCTTACATGTAAGTACGTTCACATGTATACTTTTTATTTTTTCTAATTATTTAATCTCTCGCAAGATACTCGTGAATGCTGATACGAATATTCAGCTTCCGATGATGTCGCCAAAAAAGCGAGCCTCGGAACCCGAAATCCCTCTTGCGCCTGCTACAAATTTATAACACAAGGTGTTATGTTGTATGTTATGTTATATTATGTTATGCTGTATCATAAATATCCGTGTACTTCCGTATCTTACTTCAGTATCAGATATGTCAATTAACAATTTGCTAGAATTGTAACTGTAATAATTTAATATGATATAATTCATGTACTTTGGTGAAACTGTAATTAACGATAATAAGTGAATGTGAATCCATTGGTAATTATAATCATAGTTGTAGTAAACCAAAATTACAATGTACTTAATAATTAATTAGTCCGGTAGCACAGACCCTGATTTTACGGGAACCCTGCATTGTTTGTTATAAAGCAAATTTTTACATATTTTGAAAGCTTATACCACCCCATTCAAGAATCCATCGGGTGGTGTACACCTGACCCCCGCTTGGCTTTTTCAATATGGCCGCCATTTTCCAAGATGGCCGGCGAAACTGAAAAATCCCATATCCTGGTCAATACTTGATGGATTTTGATGATCTTGGTGTCATTTCTAGGGGTTTTTAGGATGATGAGTCGATCTGGGTGGGTTGCAGATACTTTGGGAGTCGTTTTGACCCACATTCGTTAAGAGATTATTGCTGATGGTGCTGCCCACCTGGTGGTTTGATGACGTCTTGGTTGTGCTGATTCTAAAATTGTTTTTTGAATGCTGAATATGGAGAATATACCAGGTGAGCATTGTTTAGTTTTCATTTGCTGAGGATAAATTATTTCAATGCGATTTGTACTCTGAAGAATGGGTAAACAAAATTCTTATTTTTCAGGTTCTACAAAAGCTGCAGATGAATGTTTCTTCAAGGATTTCCTGCGTAGCTGTCCTGGAGGTCAGAAAGGTCTTTCAAATTGTGGGAGGATTCAGAAAATCATAGAGAGCAGCGACATCAGAGGGCAGCTAGATGTTCGAGCGAGACTAGAGCTTCTCTTGGAAGATGGAGCAAAAATCCTTTGTTGTCACAAGAACTGTGTTTCCACTTACGTGTCCAAGCGGAATTTATCAGCATTCATGAAAAAGAGAGAATGTGATACCCCCCCGCCCTACAGTGGAGCCAAAAAGACTACGTAGTGCTGTTCTCAGTGAAGGCCCAGTATATGACCCTAAAAAACACTCTCTTTTGTTTGAAAGTCAGTGAGTGTATATTACCTGAGAAATATGACATCAAAGTTCCGGTGCAATACCGCATTCCAGCATTTAGGTTTATGACCGATAAGCTTGGTGATAAAAAAACAAATTACAAAGATGTGTTGATAGAAAAGTGTAAACTGAAAAATGATGAGCAGGGACAAGTTGTACTCAGTAGGTTGTTGGGCATGAAAGGAGATTTACCGGCTGAAGAAGCCCGATACTATAAAGATTGTATGTCTACCTTTTATGTTGAGGTTGAGAGAGCTTGCCAGAATAAGTCAAGGGTTGAACCTGAAGACCGCCCCTTCATTGCTTTGTGTGTAGAATTGTCGAAGGACAAAATGAAGCCGTGGAATTCAATTGAAGTAGAGAAGCTTTACAAAGAGTTAGGTGGTGAGAAGTTGTCACGTAGGTCGCTCATTGTAAAAGTTAAAGATTACTTCAAAGACGAAATTGTAGACTTACATGGGGATGGTATCGCTACGTTGTTAGTTTTCAAAAACTATGCTGCCTCATACCTGAATATCGCAAAAGATTGTGAGGAATCTGTTGATATTGATGAGTGTGTGAAGAAGCTGGGCAAACAAATCGCGAGTGAGTGCAAAAAGAACAAGGAAGAATTCACTTCTTATCGTACTCACATAGACAAATATATTGCTTCCGAATGTATGAGTGATGTTCTTATGCAATTGCTTACTCGTGTAAGTTCGAAATTCTCTGACTCCCTGCAATCCATAATGGTTGGAAACATTGTAGCAAGTGTTGTTACAAATCAGCCTACTCCACTCCAAATAGCACTGGGTGTTCTCATAGGTGACCATAAGCAAATCATTAAAGAGTTGTACAAGTACAATGTAACTTATTCTTATGATGAAGTACGGCGTTTTATGCGCTCAGCCGCTGTTGTTGCAGCAAGAGATGCTGTGTGGTCGGGTTTGAATGATGCTGCACTTGCTGGTCTTGTGCAAGTTATAATTGACAACTTTGATGCAGTTATTCACTCCCAAAATTGTAGATTAAACTGTCACAACCTTGCAGCATTGTAACACAGCCCAGATCACTTGAAAACGACAGTGCGAAGGTCATTCCTAGACTATCAAAACAAGAAATGTCAGTTCCCATAAATTGTGAGCTGGAAGTTGTGCCATACACTGGTCCGAAAAAACCTCCTATGCCCATTAGGTATAACAAGCTTTGATCTACTTCTGATCTGATACGAGTGGCTTTCGTGATGAATTACAAAATATTTATCTACCCATTGTAAATAAAAATAAAAAGTGCCAGTTTGATTATATCATTAAGCTTTATTAGGTTTAGCTCTTTAAATAATGCACTAGAATGATCAAGGAAATTGCCATCAGATAAATAACCATATTGCTTTTGGATGACAAAGATACTGTTGAATGCGTTGTTAGCGGAGTTTCCCCAAACAAGGGTGCAGTACGTTATAAAAGGAAGAACAAGAGTATGATAGAGTCAATAAAACCTGTTTAGGAACTACATTTCTAAGTTTAAACATTATAGCAACGCTCCTTGACATCCTTTTTGAGATATAATTTACATGACCACTCCATTGTAAATTCTTGTCTAGCATTATACCAAGAAATTTTGTTACAATACAATACATTTAGTTACAATACATTTAGTTCATCAAGATATACATTTATTTTGTTAGTAAAACCATGAAATCTGTTTTACCGGTATTCAGGAAGAGTTTAATGGTGGTCAACCGTTTTATTACACTGATGAATTCTAAATTAAATATATTCTTAGCTGAATTAACATCTTTGCAAGAAAAAGACACAGTTGTATCATCTGTAAACATTATGAAGTTCAGTATATCAGATGGGCATGGAAGGTCATTTATATACAATAAAAATAACAGTGGACCCAGAACTGTGCCCAGTGACACACCATGTTTGACAAGCGCTTTAGTTGAACAATCCTTATTTATCGATACAAAATGATATCTATTGGACAAACAACTTTTAAACAAATTACCCTTTGCTCCTCTAAAACCGTAACAGTATAATTTATTAAGTAGAATATTATGATCTATTACATCAAACACCTTATCAAATCCATAAATATTGATATCATTATTTCTTTGTTCTCTTTAGCGGTATTTGCAATTTTCATAAAATTTAAAATAGCCACTTCCTTTGTTCTATTACAGTATTACGGAAACCATATTGATTTGGGGATAATAAATTGTAGGATTCTAAATATCGCTGCATTCTACTTTTTACAATTTTTCAAAAACTTTGCTGAACACAAATAATGAACACTCCTGCCTTTAATTTGTTGCTAGTGTAGGATCACCCTCTTTCAAAAGGGTTGCTTGCTATACGACCAGTTTTTAGCATTGATGGGAATATTCGTTTGGAAATACTTTGATTGATAATTTTATTCAAAGTTACAGATCTTTTCGGTTTGACGGCCTGTAATATTTTTTAACATTACTTGTTTTTTATTGTCCAGTTTTAATCGAGGATTTCAAAAATAACATTCATGTTTTAGAGAAACAACTAGTGAGGCAGTTATGTGCAATTTAACAAATTTAAAATATATTTTTTAAACCGTATTGGGATCCTTTTGGTTTAACGGTCGGCCGAAAAAAACGAATCATGACTCCGGGACCGTCAAATTCTAGACTCTACCAACTGGTTAGGTTAACTGAATGCCCAGTTAGTTTAACAGAATGCCCGGTTAGGTCAACTGTACGCCCTTGATGATTAGTTAGGTTAAGTCGTGATATTTTCGTTAGTTTTAACGAAAATATCACAACTTAACCTAACCAATCGTCAAGGGCGCACAGTTGACCTAACCGGGCATTCAGTTGACCTAACCGGGCATTCAGTTAACCTACATTAAATATATAAAGAAACTGAAAGGATGCAAAAAGGAGCTACTCAACTCGTACTTGTGGCAAATGATGTGGCGTGACCGATTCTTCCGAAATCCATTTTTTACTTTGTGTGACCATATAGCGCAACAATTCTAATAAATTTACTTTCAATCTAATATTTTAACATGTTATGATTTACTTTTTATGCCTTTACTTTATTAAAGCGAACATTTTTTATCGTACTCCTTATCCTAAATATTGGGAAGCAATATGTTAAAGTGATTAACACTGGGAAGCAATTTGTTAAAGAGAGGTTCCTGGGAAGCAATATGTTAAAGTGATCAAAAAATTGCAAGAAACCTACCTAATTTTATTAAAACCTTGCACTTTCCTCTTCATCGAACTCTTCATTCACGTGCCAGTTCCTAATCATCATCTTTTTAAGTAGTTGTTCTGATGGCTGCCATAACTTGCAACCAGTACCTTGCAGCAAATTCTTACTATGTAATAAGTCATTGAGTGCCTCTGTTTTAAGGCGAGATCTATTTTTTGTTTTGATGCTATTAACTAATGAGAATATTCTTTCAGCAGCAGCAGACGAATGGGGCAAAGACATTAAATCTAGCGTTAATCTTGATAGATTAGGAAAACGTGGTTGATCACCACACTTTTCCTATGAAACAGCGTACCAGTATTTCTCAGGTTCTGTTGTATTTCCACAAGCTGGCATTTCATATAAAGTCAGTTCCCTCCATTCTTTATTGATTTCTTCAAGATCATTTTCTTTAATGATATTGGGGAATTTTACTGCAAGAGGTATGATGGAATTGGGCCTTCCTTGACTCACATTTGAAGGATCTAACGCTTCAAGTAATTCAAAATTAGTAAACATATTAGAAGACAAAAAACGCCTGAACATTTGTTTTGTTAAGGATACATAAAGTTCAAAGTTTTGAGTTGAAATTCGTCAAGATCTGGTTTTGAAATATTAGAAGTGTGTTCCAAAAAAATGCTTTCTGTTCTCGCTCCACGATATATGTCACCTAAGCTAAAATAGTTTGAAGGATTACAAGGATCGATGTTAGATGTATCTGTGTTTTTTACTACCTCTCTTTTAATGAAATTACTGAGAGTAGCCTTGAAACTGCTGTCACGAGAGCTGCGCAATTTGTGAATCCTAAATCTTTTTGCCTGAAATTCAAAATTGATCTTTTTTATAGCAGGTAAGATAAAAGTTAAAAAAGCAAAGTACATCTTTGTTACAGGGTTGTGCGATGCTTGCAATATCGAAGAAGCTAAAGCAAGCCATGCCATCTTCAAGCACTGCTGACGTGAAATACAATACAAGTGCGGGTCATTGTTCTAATAGTCTTTTCACCACCTCCTCTAATGACAACCAGCGAGTGCAACTTGGGTGCAATATCCTTCGAGGTTGAGTTTCAGTAAATTTCTGAAATTCTGCATAGTCAGATCTCTTTTGGGGCTATTTGATATGTAGAATAAATATTCATAACTAATTCTTCTATGTAATTTGAAAGCTCAGAACATGCATTTGAAACACATAAGTGCATTGAGTGGCATACACAGCCCTGTACGAAGAGAGATGGGATTTTCTTTTTTAGTAGTGTTTGAACACCCCCTTTTCCTCTCATCATTACACTTGCATTGTCACTTGCATATCCAATCAAATTTTTTATTGGAACATTATTTTTATCAAAAAATTTACTACTGAGCTGTAAATGCCTTTTGCTGTGTTATCTTTTATTTCTAAAGTTAAAAATTTATCACATGTTTTCTGAACATGTATATCGTAGAACCGAACTAAGAGGACAAGTTGTTTAAGAGTTGAGACGTCAGTTGATTCGTTGATGATCAAAGAGAATTTAGTGGTCTTTAACTGTGACACAAGATTTGTAAAGTAACATAACATTCCACGAAATACCTGTTGACTTTGTCCTAGCACATTTAATTTCTTTTGTAATTTTTGAATCTGGACATGCATTTATAACAAGTCCAGGTAAATTGTCCATTATTGCAATTGGCAGCTTATGCTCTGCAATAAAGGCGCACCTTCCTTCTCAAATAAGGGGGAAGTAGTATAGTGGCAAAATGTGAGACAGCAATGGATCAATTTGAAAATTTCCCCCCCTCACCGTCCTTCATGGCGGTCCTCCACCGTCCTTCATGGCGGTCCTCCACCGTCCTTCATGGAGGTCCTCCACCGTCCTTCATGGCGGTCCCTCCTTTATGAGGTGTCCTTCATGGCGGTCCCTCCTTTATGAGGTGTCCTTCATGGTCCTTCATGGTCCTTCAAAAAAAAGGGGGGAAAAAAAAAGAGGGAAAAAAAAGAGGATTCGTCTTCACAAAAAAAAAAAAGGGGGGAAAAAAAAGAGAGGAAAAAAAATTAAGAAAGGACTGAGCCTCGACTTCCTCCTTCAAATAAGCTCTTTCATGAGGCAAACAAGAACAAACATGAAAAAACATACATACATTCAAGTACTTTCTGTTCAGGCAGATTCCGCCAGACAGTAGAAATGAAAATGAATATCTGAAAGGTTTTAATAGGCCTAACGAGTGTGCATCAGCACATCCAATTTTTGTCTGTTAACAAATTGCGAACAATACATAAATGAAAATCAGAGTGATCATATTTTAAACCGCAAACAAGTTCTTTGTTTAATATCTGTATTATTAAAAATAAAATGAATATTTAATATTTTAATTTAAATAATTTAATTTCTCTCTTTTTTAAGGGAAACTGGCTTATTTTCAAACGAGATGACCTTCAAATACAATATATACTTATAGTACACGCATATTTGTTTATTTACTTTTAAATATGTAGTTTTCTGTTATTTACATCGCTATATACCATTACATTCACTTTCACATGCCATCTTCTGGTATATGAATTAATAATTTTACCGTTCATCAAATTTCGTTATAAAATTACATGTGTTAAAAGATCAAGTTGCGTAACGATGCTTTAAACTAAATCACCAAAGTTGTTTTCCTCCTCTAAACATCCACTTAAATATTATTACTAATATTGATTTATTGTTATTATTACATATATATATATGTGTGTACACGTGTTAAGAGTATTTAAAATAAATATATTGATTTCAATTCCCTTCGTAATAAAAGCATCTGGCAATTATTCCCCCAATCTTGCCATATTTCTCTCACAGTAACTGTCTTCAGAGTAGTTAAGTTTAACTTTCTTTTATCGACTATTAGTTGCTACTAATCTTGTTATTATTATTATTATCATTGTTTTATTTATATATATATATATATATAACATCCAAATAAGTAGGTTCGGGTAAAAAACTTTCTTATTAGGTGCAATTAAAGAAAACGGGG